>CAJVPU010000587.1:0-16639 GCA_910591775.1 Dentiscutata heterogama | reverse complement strand
ATTCGTTGTTTTCCCAACATAGTCATACCATTTATATCATAATTAATCCCTTTTAGTTGACTATCCTGATCTAACCCAGCTTTATATAAACTGACGCTCTCCCAACCCGATAGTTACACCGGGCTCCAAGAAAATCCATTTTTTGACTTTAATATTATACCATTGATACCAGTAACTTAAAATAATCATTAGTTCTGAGTTGTGATAATGGCCACCATTATCGGAGATGATAGAGACCCATTTTGGCTTTTTTTCAAGAGCAGTAATTACAGAGTGAAGTGAAGATGCGGAGAACCAAGCATCTTGGCGAGTATCATTTGACCAATGATCAAATGCACAAATATCTAATTTATTCTTTTCTTTTTTTGTATATACTAGCGTTGTATGAAGTGTCTATCCTTTTTTACCAAAAAATGCTTCTTTTAATTCTCATGCTGATTTAGGAAGAACGCGCATTTTGTAATCAACAACTATTAATGCTCTATCTTCATCAATTTCTTGAAGACTAACAGAGAATTGTGAATTTAGATAAGTCTTACGTGTTTGATGGGAGAGATAGTAACACAATTTATCATATGCTTCATCTAATATCTCAAAATAAGATTTATCAAGATTAAGCCGTAATTGTTGAAATAGTTCCCACAATTCATTACATTTTTTACATACATTAGTATGTATATTTTCACAAACACCAAATGCATATGCTAAGCAATGTGAAATACAGGGATCATGAATTACTTGTCCATTTGCATCAAGTATTATTTCTTTTTCATAATCTCGTTTTATATGTCTTCTAATTTTTTTAACCTTTTCAATTAAACTAGACTTTAAAAAATATATATAAGTATTTTTAAACAAATTATTTTTTATAATAAGAATAATTTCTATTACCTGACATTTAGTATCTTTAATTTGTACTGAAATTAGTTCAAGTAGATCTTTAAAAACATTATAGCCATATTGACAGCATATAGAACATAAACCACCAAGATCGTTCTGATATTGAAATCTTCCTTGTGCTAATTCTGTCATGAAAGTTGTACGTTTAATTCCATCTGGATAGATTTCAGAATATTTTTCCCATAAAGCTGATTTGTTATCTTTTAAATAAAGTACTGGTAATTGGGTTTTAAGATCAATTTTATAAGAGCTCATATTAACAATCGATTTGTCTGAAAAAAATTTTTCAAATTGATCTTTTGCTTCTTCAGAATATCGGTTATGATGAATAATTAGTTTTTCTATTATAGGACAACCTGGACCATTAATTCGTGCAAATCTTCATGCTTCTTGAATAGTTTGATAAGGCATAAAAAACTAAAATAGATAAATTAATCAGTTATATACTTGTTAAATTAAGCGTTTGTAAAACACTATAGATTTTTTGTTATTACCTTCATTAGTTTTAATTCTTTTAATGAAAATTCATCTGCGATAATTGATAATATTTTTCTTTTTCCTTCAACACCTTTTTTATTTGCTTTATATGAATCCAATAAACAATTTGCTAATCGATTTGTAAAATTAATTGGCTTTAAGAGATTATATGAAGGAGTTGTATATAAAAAACCATCTTTATATAAAGTATATAATGTTTCTTGATCACATAAAGGATTCATTTCTTTTGTCCAAAATTCATACTAAATAATAAAAAGCTATTATAACTTTCTTATAAAGTTATTTATAATATAAAAAAATATTACCTTAGACATTTTACTTTCAAATGGTGTAATATTAGTACATCCTGCAGCTTTAAGAAATGCACGCCAAGCTCTTATTACTCGATCATTAAATTCATAATCTGAAGGATAAATCTTTCAAATTATAGACCAAATTTCAATAATTCCACTTATGTTTTGAGCCCATTTAAGAAATACGCTCCACCAATTAATATTATAAAGTGTACGTCTTTTTAAATAATATAAAAATAACCTATTCATGATTTCAAAATTTGTCCAATCAGTAGATTGACATGTTGGTAATTCATGTAATTCCAATTGTTTTTTAGTATAATCGTCATTTAATCTAAAAAGTGCAGAACTATCTAATTTTTGTAAAATTCCTATTTTTTGCCAAACTTCTATAGTTGATTTTCCTTCAAATGTAGCAATAAGCATTGATCCGTCAAAAATTTCTATTTTATAAAGTGTTTTTTCCTTTGTTTGTACAAATAAACATTTTTTTTTGTGATATATATATACAAGAGATGATGCGAAAGTCAAATTTGTTTGATTATCTAATGAATATATAAAGATTTGAAATTTGTTAAAGGAAACTAAAAATGGTTGAAATAAAACTCCATCTAGTAGTTGATTTATTATATTTTCATCATCTAAACCTAATTCTAAAGGTCCAGATAATTTTTGATTATTTTGAAAAATTTGTTGATATAAAGAGGTTAATGCTGCACTACATGATTCTTCAATATTACTAAAAAATTTTCCGGCTTGACAGTAATAACCAGGTTGTTGTGAATGGTTTGAATGTCCTTGAACTATACGCATAATAAATTCTTGACTATTAAGAAAAATTGAAATAGTCATACCAAGACGAATAGGTACTAGTTGTATTTTATTTTCTATAGTAGTACTATACCACCAATATCGAGAAAATGGTCCATAGTGTAAACTATAAACAAGAGTACCAGAAGAAAGTAAAATTATATCAGTTTTAGAGCGTTTGGACATAGTTTTAATATTTGAAATCTTCAGATCTCAAATTAAAAAGCTTTTATTAATTAAAATTAACCCCGCAATTTTATATTAAATGATCTGCAAATTTTTAATTTCTATCACGAATTACGAATTAAGTTATTTTGAAACAATGTTGTATGTATTTTAAAATTACAAACTTGTAAACGTAGATTCGGAAGCACTTATTTTCGTTACTGTTTTAGATATTTAGATTTTTTTTTACAGCAAAAATAATTTTGGAAGTATATAAATAAATAAAATACTTCGATTAATAAAAATATTTTAATTTTTTTTTTTTATTGAAAGTTAAAAATAATGGCTTTGTTTTTGTGGCTATGCTAAGGTAGTGTGATCTAATTTATCCAATTAAAGACGTGATTTCATGCGTCCAATTACAACTGGGGGAAATTAGGGTTCCCGATTATCACCTATCTGCTATTAATCTACATCGTAACGTAAATATTAAAATTTGAAAATTGATACAAAATAAGTTAGTGCTTGGATAATCCGCTAGATTTTCTATTAGATATCCTTTCATATCGGATAACAAGAATATATTTACAGATAGTCGGACTATCCGAACTTCGATTAATAATAATGAGAATTTTTTCTTGGATATATTTCGATTCATAATAATGATACATTAATATTGGCATGAATAAATGACATGGTTTATACGTACGTAACATTGATTAGAGAATTATAAATCCGTACTTTATTTTGAGCGCAAAAATTTTTTTTATACTGCTTAGGCCAGACCAATTTGATTCTCTGTTTAACATAACAATCAAATTGCAGAATTTACTTTTTGCACTTTGATATTTTTTACAGCCAAAAGAATTACTGTATTTATTATTTTTGTGTTTTTTTTTTTTAATACCCTCCCCCCACTCTCATAAGCGACTTTTATGTTATGTTAAACAGAAAATTAAATTGGAGTGGCCTTATTCATTATCGTAATAATGGATAGTGAAGATTATTATCTAGCGAAATCTCAAATAAAATTTTGAGTTGCTCGAATATTAATATTATTACCACTATATGTATTGATATTCTGATTGCGACTGGCTTTTTTTATAATAATTCCTATAGTTAAAATTTGTCAAATTTGACAAAAAATTTCTATTTAGCTTTGTTATAAAAAGTTCATTATATCTAAATAGACTGTATTTTAATTATTGCGGTTTCAAAACTGCAGATCAATATAAGAAATCAACCGATCCGATTTTAAGAAAATCAATGAATGTGACTAATAAAAAATCTAGAATCTCGGAATTTTCATCGATCATCATTACAAAAACCATGGTGTCACCTTTTTGCAAACCGCAATAATTCAACGAATTTAGTCAGATAATTTACAAATGCAAATGAATATCTGAAATTTGTAATTGTCCGAAAAATAGACCACCGGATCCAAGTTCCACATAGCACAAAACCTTCCGATGTGACTCAAGGGCGATCTGTTTAATAAATGTATGAAATTTATCGATCGCTTGCACAATTTTTCATTAGTTTTATATTATACAAAAGATTTTTGTTTCCTAAGAAAGCTAATTGTGTTTCCAGACCTACGATAACCTATTTTTTCTAGAGTTACTATGATAGGTTAAAATTTAAATTTTTACCTGAAAACATACTAATTCATTAGAAAGTGAAAGAGTTTTTAAACATTCCATTTTACTCCATTTCTAGCATAACCAATTACAGAATAATCACAGTTATTGTACACTTCTTATGTGAGTACCTAGCCATTTTCATGCATGTTATTGGGTCAATTCTAATACATGATACACAAACTTTGTTCCCCTCCTATCGGAGGTGAACAAAATTTGTGTATCACGTTTAGAAATGACCCAATAAGATGCAGAAAATGGCTAGGTGCTTACGTCAGAAATGTACAATAATGTAGTTATTGGGTCATGTTGTTAATGATAATCGCTGATTTCTTCACAGCAGACACTGCGTTATGACGTGCCCTTCGGTCACGTCATAAGCACAATGTCCTAGTGAATAATCAGTTATCATCAACAACATGACCAATACTGCAATAACAAGTACTTACTGCAGTTTATATCTTTTAATAAATTGGTGCCCGCCAACTATTAGTAACCTGACTTAAATAACTGAATCAAAGATAAATTTATATTTTAATCGCTGATTATATATCAAATTATTTAATGAAAAATCAATACAAACTGATCAATGTAAAGGCACTGTACTTAAAATGTGAAGGTGAATATTCACAAACCGAATTACCAATCTATATAAAAATAAAAATTAGTCCCAAATTTGCTATATTAGCGCTAATTGATTACAGACGCTGCGAAGAATTGCATAGATTTAATAAACTTAAGTATGAATGATACTCATTTTAATGCCTTAACGATCCTAATAAATTTATAAAGAACATATTTATTTCAAATTTATTTATATAATCTTGTTAACAAATTGGTTTTTAAAAATAAATCAATGAATAAACTTTATGAAAATGAAGGCAATGGTATAGAATTATTTAATTATTACATAAATGTTATAGTACTTACATAATAATACAAAAATAAATTAATAAGAATGTAATTCAGATATAAGTTTATAAACAGAATGTATTTAATAACTAAAAACATGTTAATATTTACAAACTTTATTATATACAGTATGTATGATTATCAAGATCATTAATAAATATAGTAATTCTACTTTATTATCAAAAATTTGTACAGTAATATAAAATTAAAACAGTAATCTTGTTTCAATGGTTTAATTTTGATGTTTAATATATCTATATATTGATATGAATATCCTATATATGGGATACCTACAGAAAATCAGGGATGGGACTATATAATCAATGTTGTCAATGTTTGTTCAATTGATAAAAATTATATTCTATTCTAATTTCTATTGTTCTATTCAATTGTTCTATTGCTCTATTCTATTGTTCTATTGTTCTATTTATTTATTTCTATGTTATAATCCTGTTGGCAATTTTTTATTCAATTGACAAAAATTTTATTCTATTTTAAATTCTATTGCTCTACTCTATTGTTCTATAGTTCTATTCATTTATTGCTGCCAACTCTGTATATAATATATAATCTAATCCCACGCTTTTGCTATGGGAATTCCCATATATTTTAATTATATAGTTAATTAATACGTAGCACAATTTAAAAGATAGTTAATGATTGCATGAAAAAGCTAATAAATAAGCAGGTATCGCATAAAAAATTTATCGATTTTTTAATCATTATACTTTAATTATATTCAAAATTAACTGTTTAATATGGTTCACATTTTGATTACACAATCTAAGTTCGTACTTTCTTAGGACCTTCCAAGATACTAAATAAGTGACCGGTCTGGTTCAACCCGATTTTTGCAAGGCCATTTTAACCTAATACTCGTACAAACAAATATTATACAGAAACTTAAATCTCTTAATGCACAGTAACTGCTTGGTAACTATTTAGTTACGATTAAGTTTAATATTAATTATGTAACTACTAAATCGTTACTATGCAGTTACTTTGTATTAAAATATTTAAGCTTCTGTAAAGTATATATATTTATTTGGATATATCTGTATAAATTTTATTATACTCTATATTAAATGTATAAATTTTTTATTATACTCTATACTAAACGTATAATTCTTTTGTTAGCTTTATTACATAATGCATAATTTATAAATTTAGAATTATACTTATTTAGTATAATATATACAATATTCACAATACTATACATGTTATTACAATACCGTCATAGACATAATATGTTATATGTTCATACCCTAAAATAAATAGAATCAATTTTTCAGAAGCGTATAACAGATTGAGACAAGTGTCATAATACAAAGTTCTCTAAGAATATAGGTCATCATCACTGAAGTTATTTTTTTCTTCCATGTCTTCTGCTACCTCTTCCGATGTAGGAGGCCTGCTAGCTGCCTCATATCTTTCAAATTCAGAAAGAAAATTTAATTATTGTAAATATTGTTCAATATCTGATTCATCACTAGAGTTATTTTTTTCTTTCATGTCTTCTGCTTCCTCTTCCGACATAGGAAGCCTACTATATCTTTCAAAAGCAGAAAAAAAATTCGGTTTGATTCGATTATCACGTAATGATTGTAATAATTGTTCAATAATTACAAAATTATTCGCCAAAATATTTCGTGATCGATTAATCGAAAGAGGGCCTCCACTTAAAAAATGAAAAAGCTCCATATTATTTCCTTTTGCATACATATCTGAAGTCTCTAATTGATTATAAGCTTTCGACAACATAAATGTAAAAATCGATAATGGTAAATTACTAGCACCTCTTGCAATGATTCCTTGAGCGACTTCAACATTAATAAAAGTAGGACCCAATCTGATAGCATGTAAAAGACAGTGTGCTTTTCCATATTGAAAAATAACCCATTCTACCTTGGCTCGGCAATCTTTTGACATAGCATAAAATTTCAGACAACTTAGAGACAAATTGAGCGGATATTTAACATGTTTAAAGATATTAATCATAATTTCATCGGCCAATACTTGAAAATAATTCTTTTTGCTGACCATCTATGTTTGAATTAAAAACATAGTTAATAACAGTTTATTTTTATTTATTGACTAAAATATCAAGAACAGTGAGAACACGCGTTAAACTCCAATTATTCATCATTTTAGTCGCGTTATCACATGAGATCATTTTAATGTTGGTTAAAAAATAAACAATTACATCTTTTGAACTTTCATTGGTTTCTATTTTTCTGGTTTTAAGAACAGAGAAGTAATTTTTAGCAAAGAATAAATATATACGCTATTTTATGAATCATCATATACTTACTCCCTGTTAATTTAAGGCATAAAAGTAAATATATTTAATAGAGAATCCATCAGCGATAAAATGTGTAACCTATTTTATGAATAAACTATATACTCACCAACTAATTTATGATATAAAAGAAAATAGAAAGTAAATTCAATAGTTTTATTTACAATAGATGAGCCATATTTTACGAATGAACTATATACTTATTTCTGGCAATTTATTATGAAGTAAAAGAACAGAAATAATATTTAATAGAAAATTCAATTAATGACAAATGTGTAAATTATTGATGAATAAATAATATACTTACTCTCTAATAATTTAACATGTAAGTGGAAGTAGAATTTAACAAGAGTTTTATTGGCAATAAAATTTGTATTATTTTTATACTTACGCCCTGGTAATTTATAAAAACGGAAAAGTAATGTTTAATAAATAATTCAATTGACAATAAAATGTGTAGATTATTTTTTAGGGTGGTGCGCATTTCGCCGACAATCACTTTACCGACAGCTTAGTTCACTGACAATTAATTAACCGACAAGTTCATTTCACCGACAATTATTTCACCGACAACATTTTGCTGACAAAATAATTCTGGTCATTGTTGTTAGTGTCAGGTTAGAATTAGAGCTAAGGTTAGTGTAATTTATAAAAAATACTTGTCAGTGAAATGAGCTGTCAGTGAAATAATTGTCGGTGAAATGAACTTGTCTGTGAATTGATTGTCGGTGAACTAAGTTGTCTGTGAAGTGATTGTCGGTGAAATAACACGTATCCCAATATTCTTATACAATTCTCCTTTGTTAACAAGTCTTTTTAACACTTTACTTTTTACACAGATGGCTCTGTTCTAAACCTTGGTACTAATCAATGCACTATGGATATTGGCTAGACTCAAGTATCTAATAACTCTGTTATGTACAACTTTTCTGCTCAAATCCTCAACTGGCCCTTATCTTATAAGGCAGAACTTTTAGCTATCCTCTCTGCTATCTCTACTATCACTTGTAATTCTTCAGTTGATATTTTTACTAACTCTCAATTAGTAATCTCCAAATACAACAAACTTTTCCAAACTCCCCACTTCACTACTAAATATTTTAAATTTAATGTGTAGCTGATCTGGCACACACTTTTAAATTACTCAAAGCATACAATATTAGATTATCACTTTACAAAGTTCAAGCTCACTCAAACAATACCTTCAACAATTTAGCAGACCTTCTCACTAATAATCATCTGTTCTCACCAACCTTACTTTTTAACTATTCCAACATCCATAACCTTTATTTCTTTCTTCAATAGAAAAATACCCCTATCAAATGCTCTACTAGATGTTTTATTAAAAATATCTGCAATGCTAAAACTATTGCAATGTGGTCCTCGCAAAGACATTGTTGAGAGTGGTCACACTTCTCTAACCTTATCGATTGGAACTCCACTTGGCTATTCTTTAATAACAATCATAAAAGATTATACAACTTTACCAATCCTAAACTTAATCACTTTAAGTCTTTTAAAATCAAAATATTACTAAACATGCTACCTACTCAATTTTATATTAACTCTATATCACTTAGCCCTAATTTACCCCATTTTTGCTTTTAATATAATCTCTCTGATTCATCACTCCACTGGTATACATGCTCTAACCCCAACTCTTTAATCCAAGTTATTAATTCCTCCATTACTAAAACTATTACCAACTTCAATCTTACCAAGAAACCAATTACTTAATTTATACAATTTCTTCTCATCCTGCTTTCTCTCTCCAGCCCTCTTCTCTTTACCTATACTCTATGCACTCAACTCTTAAAGGCCTTATCTCTATTTTACTTGTACAATCTGTATTACCCTTCAACATTTCTTACTCCCTTGCCTCTCAACTTATTATCCAAATTCTTATCAAAATATCTAACCAACTCTATGATCATATATAGAAAACATATTGTATAAACTTCTCTACTTAAAAAAAAACACATCAAATCTCTACCAATACCTTACCTGCCCAATACTCTCAACTATCATCCTCTTGTATAACTACAAGGACCAAAAGGCTATTCACTTATAACTGCCCATGTAACTTATCAGATCAACTTCATAATGAGTCTAATATTTGCCCTCCTGCTGGGCTCACTAATTATAAATTCAAAATCTGCTCTACAATATGGATTCAATATAGCATCTCTACTAATTATATTTTAACTATTCAAACCTAGATGAGTCTTGACCACTCTAGTAGGTTTAGGTTAGTCTGGTTTATTCTAACTTTTAGTCTGAGCTTTTATTCTTGCATATAGTTTATATTTATTTGTAATTATACAAATTAAGTTTTATATAGTTTCTATATAATTACTTATATAAATTATTTAATAAAGATATAATCAAGGCCTCATTTTAACAATTAAAAAAAAAAAAAAAAAAAAACAAACACTTTGAATTTTTAAAAAAGATTTCTCAAAACCAACTATAAAAAAAAAATTTGGCATAGCCTCTTTTTTAAGATATCTAAACCTTGAATAAAGATTACTTAGCAGTAATATTTATTTTAATATTGCAGAGTAAAGTGCAAACTCTTCCTGTAGATCACTTTTCCAAAATAAAAACAAGAAGAAAAAATTTTCACACAGAAATATCATGAAATTTTACTAAGTAATTTAATATCTGGCTCTTAAGTAAAGTTACTCAGCACCTAGAAAAGCACCCAAAAGAGATACATTTTTTAAGAAAAGTTACTTCACACTAAATAAATTGCAATAAACACCTCAAAAGACAAAAAACTAGTCTTTTTATCTTTCTGCAAAAGTGGTTCTAAGGACTACCAATATTCAAGCACTCTAAAGCAGACTACTATTAGTTTTTTATATCAAATATCAAAAAATATCAAACAACTACCTATACCAAGCTTTAGCCTCCTGCTAAAAATATGATCTCTGAAAGCTCTTCTGGCATCTTTGGCTATTTTTTTATATTTTGCAAACTTGTGCAACCCAAAGATATCTCTGATATTATTCAGCCACTGATCTCAGCTACCAAATATATCAAAAATTTTGCTAAAATTACTATTAAAAACTGGTCCAAACTTATCTTTACTATTAGCTTCTTTATTTCAGAACATTCTAACAACTTCTTCTTCTATACTGATATTACCAAATCAGAATAAATTCCAAACTTGGTCAACTATCCACTCCAATGAATATGCAAATACGAGAATCCTGCCCAATCAATTCTATTTGACCTTACTATATACAAAAATAATATAGTAAACATTAGCACCAAATACCCCAAATCAACTCATAGCTATAATTTTACTATAGTTACAAATGTTTATGAAAGTAGCATGAAGCCTTTTACCAAAGCAAAATGTAATCCTGACTTAATTAGAATTCCATACAACTCTATTACACAAATAGAATCTGATAATGAATCTAATAAAAGTACTAATAATGATGCTATTCCACATCTTATAACAACAAATAACCCCTCTAATATATCTAACATTACTATACATAATATAAACAAAGATGCCAATACCAATTCAAACACAACTACAGTACTACCACCAGCTACCAATATTGCTGCTATAATCAGTATATCTAGACCTAGTATACCCACCAACCAGGTTACCATACTTGTAATTTCAGCAGTTAATCTATTTCTGATAATACTACTTCTATAGCCAGCTTTAATACTAGTTGTAAAAGAGCTAGAAACATATTACCACTTATCACAACCTCTAACAAAGCTACCAAGATGATATCTGGTGGCATCTCTACTACTTCCAGAGCACAAGCTACTAGCCAACCTGCCTCAATCAAGCCACTTTATAGCCAAGTAACCAAAACCAACCTAACACTTCTTGCTACTAATGCCTTAGATGATATAAAGTAGGCTACTATCATATACAACAAGATCTCAACACCTACTACCACCCTATTTAATATCAATATATAGTCATATGATACTATTGCTAAGGCCCTCAAGACCCCAAAAGGCATTTTTAATTTCGTCAACTACAAACTATCTACCACCCCAACTCAATACAAGTTACTAGCAGCTATCACCTTCAAATTTATACACTATATTACTTAATTCTTTATTATATTTATCTATAACCCCAAAACTACTCCTGCTCACCAAAAAGAATACAATAAGCTCTTCAACAAAGCCCTATCAACTTATAAAAAAGAAAATAAAATCATACTAACCAATATCATTACTTGTAATACTATCCACATGATATTGAGAAAGATGCTTATCACTCAACACCTAACCAATATTAACTTTGCCAAGATTCCACCAAGGCTAGTACAGAAAGCTATTCACTATGCTAGAGGATTTTTACAAATCAAAGATACTAATGAGGAGTTATATAAAGAAATCAAAGCACAAATAATTAAGGCACTTAAAAATAAATTAATCCTCTTACCTGATTTATCTGAACAAATCCCCAAAGAAATAAGTAATATCCTGCTATTCAAGCTCTCTATCACACAAAGATTACATACTAGAGCTGTAGTAAATGCTCTAAGAAGAATTTTTAAGTTCTTTAAACTTTGAAAGGTATACTTCACAAGCCTGCCACCTCTTCCCCCTTATTACAATAGACTCATACCCAGCTTATATAGCTCTTCCTAATTTTTCACCGCTCTGCACTCTAACACCTTGCTATATATAAAAGAAAACTAGCAAACTTCTATCTTGTATCCAAGATTCTTGACTCTTACTTCAGCCTACCACCACCTAAATAGCCTCTTTCTACAACATACCAAGAGCTAAACCCCAAAGTTCAAAATTTTTTTCATTTAACTATACAACCTCATCAGTTCCACTCATTGATGTGATTATATTACTCAGAGAATACTATATCTTTAAACTTCTACCCAATGACTTTTTTGCTACTAAACTCCCTCTACCAACTGACATTAGTAAAATCAAAACAGCCACATCTTTTACTTATCCTATCACCAATAATACAGATGCTAAAGAGTTCATTAAACAGATTTCTCCCTATTACAGAATTTTATATTCAATTCCATCTGAAATTATGCAAGCCAATCCAAATGACAAGCCTACTCTCCCAACAACTGAAAAAATCACAGAATACTTCAATATCTCTTTCCCAATTGCAACCTTACAAGACCTAATCTCAACTGTCAAACTTCTATACAAATACTACTACTTCTTTCAACTCTTCCCAGTTGAATTAAAATTAACAATAACAACTCCCCAAGCCCTAACAGTACTAGCACACCTTCAAAACTATTACTTTTTATTATCTTCAACAATATAGAGAAAATTATACAAACCTTGTCTAAGTAAGAAGTTATAATCTCATTTCCTATTCACAAACAAGCCAATATTACCACTACTATGAAGGTTCTCAGGCAATCAAAGCAATCCCAGATACACTGTTACAACTTCCTTCTCTCCCTACCCCTAGTTTAAGTATATTTAACAATAATAACTTATTAGCATCACACCCTACCACCCTAGTACAGTAATATTCTTTGCTAGTTTAGCACTAGTTCTAAATGAGATTCTCTTCTCTCTCACATCTGCAGAAGATATAGATATATCTGTACCAACCTTAACCAACCCACTCCCTCAGACACCAACATGATCAGCACTACTCTTCCATAAATAATCAACACACAGGTATTAGACAGCTTAGAGCCAATGGACATATATGAACACTCTCATGAGTAATCCTTCTGATATAGCTCCTATCCACTCCAACCTCTAAACTTTACTATCTGTATACACAATGTTTAGGGCTTCAGTATAGCTACCAAAAAAGAATTTTGAAAAAATTACTGCCTTTTACACAGCCTTAATATCATTAGCATCACTGAAACCAGACTAGCAAGTGGTACATACTAGAGTTGCTAGTAAAACTAATTAATTTCACCAAAAAGCTAGTGCACCAATAGTGCATCATTGAAGATTAGTTTCATCTATAACTCTAGTTTTACCATTGGTGCACCAGTTTTACCAGTTTTACCTGGTGAACCATCAGTGCACTGTTGAAGATTAGTTTCACCTACAACTCTAGTATATACACCACTACCAAACTCTATAAAACCCAACACTACACCTATTTCTAGTCATGTATTGACAGTACCAGAGCAGGAACTGCCTTCATAATTCAAATCCACCTTACCTCTATATTCACAATATTATTTTCTTCACAGGCTACGCCATAGCCATCATTATCTTTTTCAAACATAATTTCATATTTCATATCATTTTGTTTAACTTCTATGCAATGAATCTACTCTTAGCATACAAGCCCAGGATATAATCATCTAGTGGATCCAACAGGCTATAGCTAATAACATCTTGCCAATCATACTCAGTGACTTTAATGCCTTCACCAGCATTACCTGATCTACTAATATTAAACACAAATTACTTTAGTTTCTTACAACTAACAATATGTATAACCTCGCTACTTATACAGGACAATTAGCACCTACCTGGCAAAGCTCTAGATACCAAAGTGAGATAGATTATATTTGGGCTTAGCAGCCAATTCTGCAGTGTCTCACATACTACTCTACTGATGACTCTAACTCAAGTAAATTCAGTGATCACAAAATATTTATATCATCTTGGTTCTTCCCCTATGCATATACAGGACAATCCAGATGCAAAACACACTCCCGGCATAGAGTATTTGACTATAAATCTATGGATAATAAACAATAGGAATCTTTTTCTAACCAAGTACAAGTAAACTTACAAGCTCACAATACTCCACTTTCTACAAACACCTCTAAGTCTCTTAAAACAACCTGGCATATGATACAGACTAGCATTATTACAGCAGCACTTAAACATATTCCTAACAAGAAATTTGCTACTCGCAATTTTCAGCATATTTTTTTTTCTAAAGCCTCCTATTTATATACTGGTCTTAAAAAACTCAGTAGTATAATTAAAAAAGTCAATTTACCCATGCACAGCACCTTCCACCTCCACCTCAATTAAGTGCCAATATACTACATCTTAACCAAGATCTAGTTCTACAGATCCCACTACTACCCTATCTACTAGCCCATCTCAGACTGGCTTGCTAGTGCAAATACAAAGTAGAAAAAGCTCTTCTATACCCAAAATATAGAAAATACCAAACAGATAAAACAACAAATTATAGAAGCTATCCAAAAAAAATACACTAAGCTACTAACCAAACCTACCTCAATGATCAACAGTATACTCAACCACCACAAGAACTCTGTCAAATTTGACAACATCAAGCTTAATAATAACATCATAACAGATATATTAATAATCAAAACAAATATGCAGCAGCACTTCAACAACTGGATAGCACTCTGCTCTATCAATCAACAAATTTTTGACTCTCACTGACAAATAGAGTATACTCCTAAACTATATATTCAGTCTCACTAATATTCTGATGCTCTCTTGCAATTCTCAGCAGAGAAAATTCTTACTACACTTAATTAACTTCCTAGCAATAAGGCATATAGCCCCTCTGAAATTAGTTATAAGATGCTAAAAAAGGCAGGGTCTAGCTTCTTGCAAGCAATTACAGCACTTCTTAACCATTGTCTCCAGTTCCAATATATATCCAAATAGTGGAAAAAGGGTCATATATATCCAATAACCAAAAAACCTATATTTAATAGCAATCTTTCTAACACTCACTCTATCAGCTTTGTAGAACATATTAGAAAACTTGATACCAAGCTCCTAACCAACCACTTTAACAAAGTTTTCTCTACACATAATATCCTTTCACCTTTTAACTATATTGCACTACTAGGCAACTCTATCTCAATCCCAATCCACATACTCAACAACATCATTGAAGACTCATTATGAAACTCCAAAACAATATGGATACTTTTCTAAGACATGAGTAAGGCCTATGACTCAGTCATACCAGAACTATTTCAAAGATCACTACATAGAATTGGCATGCTACAAGCTCTTGTTAATACTTTCACCAATCTACTAACTAATTGAACAAACTGAGTAATTACCAACTTGGGTCTAACCAATAGCTACATCATTAAAAATAGCATTGACTAAGGAGAAACAATTACACCCCTCTTCTGGAGAATTTATTATAACCCTCTTATCTTCTATATTGTCTCAAAACTTTCTGGCTACATACTCTCAACATCTTGGCAGAGCAATCTCACAAATCTTACCTCTCATTCTCTATCTGTACTTGTATACATGAATAATACTCTGTGAATCACACAATTTAAAGAAAACTTAGAAAAAATTATACAAGCAGCTACACTCTTCTATCAGATGGCCAGTATACAAGTTAACCCTACTAAATTAACTCTCATCCCCAAACACAGATCTACTAGTATTTTCTTTCTCAACTCAAGCCTAGTACCAATTTTTACTAATCAGCTATTCAAATTTTTAGGCTGCTGGTTCACACTGTGCAACAAGCAGAGTAGTCAAATTAAATTAATCCAAGATGAAGCAATGCAACTCATTAATATCACAAGTACCAAGAACATTATTAACAAACAAATTATATATATTATCAATACTGTCATTCTTCCAACCATTGAATACAGAAGCCAAAATATTGTTATACTACAATCAACATACAACAAAATTTTGAGCAAATATCTTATAGTCACTAAACACAAGGCTCATCTTGCTAGATCAACTCCTAATAGTACTATGCTCAGCTATAGTATCTACAATATCTATAATATCTGGGATATACAGCTACAACACCATGCCAGCAACTTTTTTATCAGGCTGAATAACACATCCACCTTGGGACTTACTACCTGTATTAGGCTTCAACAACTCCAAAACAATCTCTAGTCTACAACTAATATTTTTAGCCACCCACAACCACATATAAATAGATCTAATTAATACTCTACTAACTTCAAGATCATAAAGCTACTAAGAATATCCAATATCATGATCTTAACTAACACAGACTTACATAGCTACAAACAATTAGTTGTAGCAATACATAGGGTTCTAAAAGTTCAGTTCAGTTCAAATAAGTTCAGTTTAGTTTAATTGAACCTGAACTGAACTTTCTAATTTTGAATTTGAACTGAACTTGAACTGAACTTAAACTGAACTGAACTGAACTTGAACAT
>CAJVPU010000586.1:0-16651 GCA_910591775.1 Dentiscutata heterogama | reverse complement strand
TATTGGAATACGAACCGTGAATTTTTCGTTACTGGGCAAAGATCCAATTGCTTCACATAATAATAAAGCAGCAGATGACGATAAAAATACAACCAGAATTATGATTATCATAGATCTTAATAAATATAAAAAATAAAAAAAAATAATATATATATGTAATATTAATTTTTTTTTTTATTATAATAATTTATATTTGAATTGAACTTACGTTATCCATCCTGAAGTTTGGAATAATAAGGGTACTATATATCAAATTTTTACATCGTATTGATATGTGTCTTAACACGAGATTCAAAAATGTACATATTCACATGATATATAATTCTGTACATAAACTTACCTGTCACCAACCCTGGCCCTGTCATCGAAGAAACCAGTAACGAAACACCGCTAAGGTATCCAATTTTGGATGGTTTTTCCATTTCCTTTTTTTTTTTATAATAGAAATTTTAACCTGGCGAAAGTTTTGTTTGATCCAATTATATTTGGAGCAATTCACGAAAAATACAACTATTTTAGCATTTATTTATATAATATTAAATTATTAAATATTAAATATCTTCGTTAATTTTTATAATATTAAACTTTTTTTTTTAACGTTAATTAAAATAATCTTTTTCGTTTTCCGAATCAATCATGGCAGTGAAACCAAATGTTCTATTTCTAAATCTAAAAAAAAAAAGAAATATCATCTATTTTATATGTGTATGACAATTGATTTTTATTTTTCGTTTTTGATCATGGCTTTTCTTGCTGGCTCCTATAATAGAAATGCCCTGCAAATATTTAGATTTATTTAACTTAGCCTCCTAAAATTCTCTGGAAAAATTGAACTATATCGATATAGTATATAAAGACTCAAATTTGTAATTTGGAATAACTTCATTATACTTTAAGATAAGCAAGAAATGATTTTATTAATTATATCATCCCACTAGTTTAATATAAAAGATAAAGTGTGATGGTTACCTCTTTCACTTTTTATTATTTATTGCTTGCTCGTGAAACAGCTATGTTTTGCTCGTGAACGGTTATGTTTGGATACAGATGGCTAGGTTTTGTGGCTATGACGATTTATGAAAACAATGTCACCAAATTTCGTAAAATATTAGGATATGGATAAGACGCATATTATCTGTTATTTCAATTTTTAAAAAAACTTTATTGGTGAATTATATTAGGTCTTCTGAATTATATCCGCAAGCCACGCGAGCTAATAACAAAATCTTGTGTCTCAGTTATGATATTTGCTTCAGGTGGTAGCCGACGAAATAACATATTTCAGATGTTTGTTTTTGCAAAACTGTTCTAACCCTAGCTCTAATTTTGGTCAATTAATCGATTTGAATCACAACATTCAATCTTTATTCTTTTATTAATATAGCAATAAGATAGTGAATACATAAACATCGTAATTAGGAGATAATTGATCCAAAACTGTATGACATCCAATTGAACGTCACACACGCGTAAATGATTAATTTTTCGTTGTTCACCTGATCTAGCAATTTTATTGGCCATTACACGCGTTCGGGCAGGTGGTATGTTTGAAGCGTAATTAATTTAAAAAATCGAGTTTCACATATTATCATGACCAAAATTTCACCTCGATAGGTAAGGGATTATTATTATTATTTCCTTGATATAGAAATTGTACTGAAGCGTGAGAATATAGTATCTTCTAAGGCTCGAACAAACGGAACTTTTACAAATCAAAATCAAAAGACAATTTTTAAAACAAATACTAGAATTATAATTGTAAAGATAATTTATTCTGGAGCTGTCCATCTATAGATGTAGTCAGTTACAAATAAAGAACATTAGCGTAAAAGCGACAGAATACATACATTCTACGATATTATTATACGGAATCAAATTGGGATCCTCGCACTACTTAGACGAACGGACCACACAAAAATAGAATAGAAAAGAGAAACAGAGATTTTAATTGAGAATTACTACAAAAATAAAATAAAATTCAGCCGGCTAATCACAATGATAATTTTACCAAATATGATACGTAATTATTGTGAATTATAAAAAGTGAGCCAATTTAATTTATTAAAAATTCATCGTATGAAATTAGTGATGCACAGGGAAAACTTGTAAGTAAAAAATATCATTATCACTAATATAATATATATATATATAATGATAACTTTAATTATACTTACAAATTTTCCCTTGCATCACTCAAATGTGGATTATAAATTTTAGTCAGATTAACTCTTAACTCTCTTGGCTAATTTATTTGATTTCTGACTCTAATTTATTAAATGAGATGCATAAGAACTGATGCAGCTCACTTCACCGACATTCATTTTACCAAAGTTCATTCAACCGACATAGAGTTAGGTTAACATTTGGTTAGTTGTAGGTATATATTTTTAGTAAATTGTCACTTGACGTGATGTCAGTTAAATGAGTTGTCAGTGAAACGATATCGGTGAAGTAAGGCAGATCCCTTGAGAAAAACTTTTCACATAATCGTACTAGTCCTGCATAGCATAGCATACTGCGCAGCTATTTTTATTTCAACAGTTGAATTAATTTCAACAGTCGAATTAATTTTAGCTGCTTAAAAATGATTTCTACTGTTGAAAATATTCTAAAATTACAGAATTAAAAACCATCTATACGGCATGTACGTACGTACGTACGTTTCCATTTTTTATTACATATCAATTTATAGTTATTTTTATCAAAATTAATTGGTCAATTAACATATCGATATTAGTCTGCCTAGCGGACTCCTAATTAGGTAAAAAGAGAATCCCATAATTACTCTTATTTCCTTTTCAGTCATTAGTTTTTTTTTTTTTATCCTCGTGAACAAAAAAGAGAACAATAAAGTTCGGGATCGGTTTGTTTTATAAGATATCGGTTCACGCGTTCCCGTTCTCTAGACTATTGTTGGTTTTATCGATATTTTAAAGGATTCTTTTATTAATTTATAGAATTTTTTTATTAAAAATAAGGCCATACAATACAATTTTAATTTGAAAATTCAAGCCAATCGTTATATATTCGAATAGAAAATCAGTAAGCTCTAGGTCCAAGTTGTCTGTCTATATACTGTAAGTTAGTTGGTTGCAAAAGCTGCTTAGCATTATACTTAAACTTTAATACAGTTGAATCACCTAAAACCGATCTTGTCAAATCTGATAAAAATTAATCTACCAAGTCTGTTTCTGCTATATGAATCTATATAATAGATTATAATGATTTCAATTCCGATAACTTTCCAATACTGATATCGAATCCGGGAGGTTCCAACTGTATTGCCTTTAAAAACATATAATATTTATATAATATAAATTAAAATTTTTTGATTTGTATTAGTACTGTAAAAACCTCAATTTTAATTTCGAACAGAGTTCAGATAAGTAGGTTCATCTCTCCACTTTAAATTTATATAACTTCCGAAAGAGCAATTATATAAAATCAGTCTTTTACAAAATTAAGGAAAAAGACATCATTAAAGGGGATGTTAAAAGGAATCTAGTCCAATGATCGACAAAAAAATACTGTGCGGCTCCCACTTAATTGTTCTAAAATGCTTTTTGAATTTTATATATTTCAAGTGATAATTAAGATAGAAGATATATAATTCTAAATTTTAATTGGTTAAAAAAAAAAAAAAAAGTAGATAGAGTTAGTTTAAAATCAGAACATATGAATCATAAAATTCTATTAACTTTCTAGTGTTTCAAGATAGTCTGCCGGTCAATCTGATTTCTATTTTGACACAAATAATGCGTGCAAAATTGTGTTCATAAAAAAAAAAAGAAAAAATATGAACGCTTCCCTTTTTAGAAGTATAATTCGTGTCTTATTTCACTTTTTTTCTTCGATTTGCTAATATTATTTATCGCTATATAATGCTATTTTATTATATTAGTCATCTAAGCATAAAGGATGTTTTATGTTTAAAAAAGGCATTCGAATAGTTTTTTTTTTAAACATCATGTCTGAAGAAACTTGTAGTGACTCGAAAAATAATTTGAATTCAAATTTCACTATGAATGAATACGAAGATTCAAACTATATAAGTGATGATAACATTATCAATAATAGTTATATTTTTGATGATGAAGACACAAATCTTAACGATGGTGATAACGATAATTCAAATGATAACAACAATTCAAATGATAATGACAATCCAAATAGTAATGATAGTTCGAATGATAATGATAATTTTGTCAATAGTAAGAATAATTCTTTAAGAAAAGCTGGGCAACGTATATCTGCTGTTTGGAAGTTTTTTTATGAGGAGAAAGATGATAATAACAAGGTAGTCACGATAGTTTGTGATCTTTGCAAAAAAAAATGGCAACCAGGTAATACAACTGGAACGCTAGCTACTCACCTTAATAACAAGCACTATAGTAGTATTTTTCTAAAGCAACAAACACTTTTACATTTATTACAAAACCTTATACAACAAAAAATACCCAACGAGTAACAGAAATCAATAAAAAAGTTACAGATTTTATTATATGCTGTCAATTACTTTTCTTTATAGTGGATAATCAATATTTCAAAAAGTTACTTGGTGTTCTTGATCCGCGTTATCGTGGTTTTTGTAGACAATTATTACACAATGAGATAATAAATTGCTTTGAAAATGCACATGAAAAAATCATAGAATTACTCAAAAACATTGATTCAATGGTTTTGATTATGTGTAATATATAGATATCCATATTTTTTCAAGCATATTTAGGTATCATCATACACTATATTGATAAGAATTGGAAGGTATATAATTTTTTTTTTAGATTTAGTACATTACTCTGATTATCATTATAGTGTAGTTACTAAAGATTTGCTTGCAATATTGTTTAATAAAACAAAAACAGAAATTATATCAAAGGTTGTCAGGTTTACAACCAATAATAATGCAGGCATGATCGTTGCAGGAGTGAACTGCAAATGGATCTTTTTTTAGCAGGAAATAGAGAATTTATACATCACAGGTATGCAGTTCATATCTTGAATATTATAGTAAAACACAGCATATAATTTAAACCTGAGATTATCGAGAAGGTTAGGAACTTCATAAAAAAAATATGCTATTTACAACTATTTTGCAATATATTACGAAAAATTTGTGCTATATATAAAGTTGACTTTTTAAAACCAGTGCTTGATGTTGATACATGCTGGAATAGCATATTTCTAATACTACAAAAATTTAATAGAATGAGAAAAATTTTAGATTACTTAGTTTTGAGAAACAAAAAACAACTTGAAAGCTTGTGGCTTGATGAAAATGAATGGGATTAGGTGGATAGAATTTTAAAGCTTCTTGAACCAGTATACAAAGCAATACTACTATTGTCTCTTAGTTTTTATCTAGCTATTAGCAATAATCGGGTTGTATTTATTGGGCTTCAATATCACTTTAACCAGTATCTCTCTGATTATAGAGAAGATGAATATTTTATAGTACAATCTATAGTTTACAAATTAGAAGAATATTGGAATATGGGGTGAAGTCAATAGAAATAGGACAAATTTATTAGATAAATTTGTCCCATTTCTATTGACTTCACCCCATATTATTAATCAATCAACTATATTATCTATTTTACTTGACCCATGTTCAAAATTAATAATCTTTGCAACTCAAGAAGAAAAAATAGCTGTTATAAATAAGTTGCATAAACATATGTTAAGCTATAGAAATGTATTATCAGATAATAATTTGAAATGTACAGTGTAGTATACAGTACCTCTTAGAAAAATATCTCTTAAATTGTATCAGGGTATGATTTAATTATAGATTATAATATTTTTGAAATACTAACTAAATAACTAACCTATTATATAATTATTTTATTTTTTGGTATTATGTAGTTTATTCATATTACAAATTAATTTAATTGGTTAAAAAAAATTTTTAAAAAAGAATAATTGGTTAAAAGTTTTAAAAATTAATTAATATACTTCTATTATTAAATATATTTAATACTACAAAAAAAAGAAAAAATAGCAAATAAGTCAGTATTTATTTTTTGAATTATTATTATATTAACAAAGTGAAATTCTAATAGAAAATAAATTGGAATGATACTTAGCTCTTCCATTTGCTTCTGAAAGAAGCCTGCTTATATGATAGTATAAATTTGAAAAAGATTTTTTAATACTTAGTAAAAATAGCAAAAAATTATCTGTCTATACAAAAAACTAGTATTTCAAGTAAACAGATATTTTTTCTTGTAGCTCATATTATTACAAAGATTAGAAGTAGCTTTGCACTGGATTCAGTACATACTATATTGTGTCTAAAGAATTGGATAACTCAAGTATGTCTTGATGATAAAGAATTTTAACAATCCTTTTTTTTTTTTTTTTTTTAAGAGAAGTTTTTTCTCTATTTCTTTATTTCAAAATATATAATTTGGGTACAACTAGTACTAATTCATACATTTAACAAAAAGGAGTAGAAGTTAGGGCTAGGATTTACCTTCAACCTATTCTTAGCTAGAATAGCTGAAAAACCTCTAGACTACATAATTTGAAAGGGGAGATACTGAGTTATAGTAGATAAAAGCATTGAGCTATAAGTGAAATTTTCTATCTACTGAACAAAGAGGAGTATTATTTTCTAAAGATGTAATGATAACTAGTGGGTGTGGAGTATTATTTTGTGTCCACATTCGACTTGGATTCCATATTTCTTCATGTATGTTTTTGATGATTGTGTAATAGATTTGTGAAATTAATATAGTGCTTTGAGAGAGTGTTTCTAATTTTTGTACTATTTTCGAGTTAATAAAGCTAGGTGGGATGTGTTTTTGGATATAATTATCACAAACTCTTGGATGAAGTCTCCATGTAGTAGTATATTCATGCTATTTGTATGGCTTATGTTGGTTATCACTTTGGATATGATATCTTGGATATTTGTCTGATTATGTTGGCAGGTAAGCATATGTAAGGTGTCTTTTGGTATTTTTGTATATTTTGCACAGAAGGGGTTAGGATACATAGTTGGCCTCTCTGATAAAGATGTAGATGAGTTGGTAATTCAAAAGTTAGTAATTTTATTTTAAATGTTTTTAAGGTTGATTTAGTTGGGCAAGTATTATGGCTGATTGGATTGTTTTGATAGTTGAGATAGTCAAATGTGAGTTTCCAGTGAATGTTTGGGAGTTGTTGTATTATTGCTTTGATTCGATTTTGTTTATTCCATTTGATGATTGCTTTGGCTCTTTGGATAATTTTGGGTAGCTGGTGGATTGAGTATGTTGTAGGAGTTCCATTGAAACATGGAATGAAGTTTGAACTTATTACTATTTAAGATGTAAGGTTAGTATGTAGTTGAAGGTTAGGTGTTAGTATTTTGATTTTGTTTTCTGTTAGGTTGATATTTATATTATGGATTTTTTCTAAAATGATTGCTCTTATCATAAATATAATATTGTTAAAGTGTATTTTTCGAAGGTGTTGTTAGTGATATGAAGAAAGGCTTAGTATGGATTGTATTTTTGATTGAAGCCAGCTTTTGTCAGTAGTAATAGTTATTTTTGTTTAAGAGAGAAGGATAGTGTAGATTATTGCTAATGCTGTAAAAGTTGTATAGGTATAAGAAAGGAAGAATATATTTGTTATGTGCCAGACTTGTTGGTTGTGTTGGAGCTGCATTTGTGTGAAAGGGGTTTTGCTTTTGTCTGTGTTTTTTACTTTTTTGATTTAATAGTAATATATAGTTGTAGGTATTTTGGAAAAGTAGATTCAGTATATAGTTTCCATATTTGTGTTTGTATATTTTTGAATAGTTGTAGAAAATAATAGATTGTACAGTAATCTAAAGTTGGCAAAGCAGGATAAGTGTTGTATTGTTTGGGCAATAGTATAAAAGGTCAGAATAAGCAGCCTAGTTGTTCATGGATTTGTCTTTTGCAATCAACTTAGATTTTGTAAATAGATTGTGTTGATATTTTAAAGTAGCAGTATTTAGTTTTAAGTGAGTAATCCTTCTCTTGACAGCCAAGGCATAGAATGAGTTGCTTTGGGTTGAGTGAGTAAGAAGTGTAGTGTTTAATTTTTGCTAGATTGTTTGTTGAACTTGTAATTTTGCCAAACTTTTTTCTACAGATAATAATCTATTTGCCAGTAGATGAGTTAATTGATACAAATATAAAGAGATTCGGAAAGATCAATGTGGTTGATGGGTTTGAGGACTAGACTATTATGTCTGTAACATTCTTGAACTAGCGAGAAGTTTTTCTCTAGGATTTTTTGGATATTGTAATAAAAGGAGTGCCAGTCTAGCATATAGGTGTTTGTGTAATCTAGAAATTGCTCGATACAGATAATGTTGTATATATTTAGCTTGCTTTTTATAGCTACAAGATGTTTGATGGAGAATAGGATTGAGTTGATCAAGGTACCTTTAAATTGTTTAGAAATTGGCCATGTGTTAGTTTGATGAAACAATTGAATATTAAGCTTGTAGAGTGTTATTATTGATTGAGCAGTATTAATTTTGTATTTCTTTGCAAGAAAAATTAGTTTTCCAGAAAGAATAGATAGGTTGGAATTAGCAGTATTCTGGAGTTGTTGTAGTCGAATTTTGATACTTGAGTTGTCGAAGTCTGGTGCATGAATACTATGATCCAAAGTTCTGATTTGTTGTTGTTGTTGGATGTCGTAAAGTGTGTTTAATGTATAAATCAGAAAATGGTGTAAAGTGGAGTTGGGTATTGATCAGGATAATCGTGCCTTCTGTTTGACTATGTTTGTGTAGAATTTTGTGATTTTAGAACATGTAAATTTTGTTAGATATGTGCTTTGTATTTGGTATGCTGCACATATTAGGATTACATTGTAAATCGCTTGTTTGTCAATGATTTTTGCATATTGAATTTTCTTTAAATTTGAGATGATTTCATTAGTAATGAGACTTTTTGCTGCTTTTAAGGAGAGATCTCATATAGGCCAAACGCCTAAATGGCAAAAAATATCCTTGGGTTTAATATTTGTAATATGTTGTCCTCAGAAGGTAATAGAGGCTTGTGGGTCTAAGTTATTGAAAATTAGAGTCAACTTGTATAGATTGACCTTGATACTTGCAAATGAGAGAAAGGAGTTAACTATTTTTAATATATCTTGTAATTCATTTTTGTTTTTAGCGATCCAGACTATATCATCCATTTATGTTACTACAAAAGCATATGTTGCTATTGTGTTGTCAGAAGTGTTTGTGTCTAGCAAATAACCTTGCAATGTCATATTGATTCAGCTGATTAGGGGGTCATAATAGATTCTCTAAAGTATTGAGGAGAACATTTTTCCTTGGTCAATTCTATTCTGTACTTCATAGAGTTCTGTTCTTTCTATATCTATTATTACAGTATTTTTCCTGCTATTAAGGAGATGGTTTAGTAGATTGATAAATTTTTGTGGGGTATAAATATATTATATGGTTTTGATAAGAAGTGGTATGTGGATGGTATTGTAAGCCTTTGACATGTCTTGTGCTAGAAGCCAGTATTCCTTATTGGTGATATTAGCATGTTCAATGATGTGTGTTATGGTTTGAATAGGTTGAAGAGTTGAAGTAAAGAGAAGAGCTACATTATTGTTCTTTGAGAGGATTTGATGCTAAGTAAGTATTTGGCTTAGTCGAAGTGTAAGTAATTTGGTAAAAATTTTTTGAGTGTGTTTAATAAGTGTAATTGGGCAGATATAGTTTAGATCATTGTTGTAGTATTGTTTTTTTAAAATAGCCTATATGTTAGCCATCCTCCAACCTTTTGGTATTTGTTCTAGCTTTAGATATATATTAAAAATTAAAAAAAAATGAGGATATTGCAATATGAGGTAAGTGTTTAATCATTTCATTAGATATTCTAGATGGATCTGTAGCTTTCTGAGTAGAAGAGGTACTGATAATGTTAGATAGTTCACTCTGGGTTATGAGTTTGATAAGGTCATTATAGATATTTGGGAAGAGGTTTGGCAAGGGTTGTAAGTAGGGTGTCTACTCATGTTCGAAATTTGGGTTTGTCAGATCAAATTTTGTCCAATCATTGAAGTAGTCTCATGTTGCTTGCTTTACTTCTTTTGGATTTGTAATTATTTTGTTAGAAGTAATTATTTTGTTATAAGAGATATTTGCTTTTCACCAGTTGAGTATGCTATTAATCATCCTTGAGGTGTTTGTTTCCATGTCATTGTAACATCGTTGTATATAAAAATTAATTTTTTCTCTTTGTGCTGCTCTTGTTTTGATACTTCATACTTTCTATATTGTATTTTTTAGATTCTTTAAACCTGTAAGGAAGTGTGTATAGTTTGAAGTTAAATCAGAGGGTTGGCAGAATGTAACCTGCATTTCTGTTAGAGAGTTGATTTTGGTAAATAGAGTATTAATATTTAGTGTTGTAAAGGGTATTGAATTAGGTAGTTGTACAAAGTGAAAAGTATGAAGTGTATTATTGATTGTTTTGAGTACTAAGTGTAATTTGGTTACTTTTGAAAAAAAAGCATGAAAGGTTTTAGAGGATTTGAGCATTGTTGAAATCTCCTAGTTGGCAATTTTCTTAATTGTATTTGACTATTTGTTTCAATATTTGTTAAGTTGGTCATAGTTTTCCAGAGGAGATAAAATGTTTAGTATTTTGAACTCTCTTTTGATAGCTTGTGAGAAGTCTTGCCAAGTATCTAAATTCATTTGGTCATAAAAGTAAATTTTTCTTTTCTTTTTTTTTGATTTTGGAAGTTTGAGGATGAATTTAGTTTTTCAGATAGTTAGAATTATTTTGTGATCACTATCGGTAATTTCTGCTAGATCGATTAGTAAAGGTGGGCTGAAATTTAATAAGATTTCTGGGTTAACCCAGATATCATTAATTTGACTTTGTTGTAAACTGTGTTTCTAAGTAGGTTCAGTAATAGTAAAAAGGTTAAGAAGGCTTGTTGAGAATAGAGACTGTAGGGTAGAAAAGAGTTTTGAGGTTCTTTTGCAACATCTTGTATTGTCATTAAAATCACCAAGAGTAATAGTATACTAGTTCTTGTGTCTTGCTTCTAGTAGCCAATTTGCAATTGTATTTTGTGTTGAGGTTGATTGGTCAGAATAGTTAGAGGGTAGATGAGATAGAGTTTGTTGTTTGAAGGTAGATAAAAATCTATGCATGGTGCTGTGCCGAGAAAAGTTTGGATGTTGTGAATATATAGCTGTAATGCTTTGTATAAGGCTACTGCGGTACTGAGGCTTGCTTCCCATTGTGTTTTGTTTTTGGGTAAGAAGTTTGATGTGTATATATTATAGTATGGGTTGGCAAGAGATGCTGAAGCTAAATCTTTTAACTTGGTTTTGGTTATAGAAATAATATAGTAATTGTTTTTTGTACAAAATTCAAGCCAGATTTGAAGTTTGAGTAAATCAGTAAGCCCTTGAGCATTGTGAGTAACTATATTAAGATATTTGTAAATATTGAGTTCTGTAATTAGAAGTGGATCATTATGTGGTAATGAGAGATTAGATAAGGAGATTGATATGTTTGGGGCTATAGGGTCAGAAATGGTTAATAGTAGGCTGGTTTGTAGGTTTTCATTCATAGTAGAGGAGGGTAGTTATCTAAAATATCCCAGTAGGGGTCTAGTAGATTGGGGAGGTTAAGAAGGTAAAGAGGTATGTCTTGGAAGTTAAAGTGATTTTGTAGCTCTGTAATAGTGCTTTCAATCTTTTCATATTTAGTAATCAGAATTTGAATTGTATAGTGGAGGTTTGTTTGTTCTAAATAGGAAGTAATCTCTAATAACTAAGATGAAAGTAGAGGTTTTTTTGAGGTGCTTGCAGTGATATAGATTTTGATCTATTTGCTTGGGATTTGATAAAAAAAGTAGTATTCTCTTAGAAGTCGGGCAGTATTAACTAGGGCTTTGGGGCTTCTAATTGGTATTGTTAAATTTACTTTAGTAATAAGGTTAGGTTCACTAGAAAGTTAAAATTTATTTGTAAGATTAACAGTCATATAAGTTAGTGAAAATGGAATATTAAATTTGTATTTGTTTTGGATTTCTGCTACAAATTCTTTGGCTTGGTAAGTGTTAGAAATTAGAAAATTGTAAATTTCAGTTGTTTTAATAGAGTATGGGTCTACTAGAAGTATTTTTTTTTGTACAAAATAATCATTTGAAATGCGTCAGAAGCTATAGTGCTCTCTAAGAATATTAACATATTTACAAAATTCTGTAGTGTTAGTTAGATTACAAGGAAACAGATGCCGAATTGCTAAAGTAAGATTCTGTGAAGTTGAATAGAAGCTAAAGTTTTGTTTCAGGTAAGTTAAAATAATTAGGTGGTATTCTCTCTATGATGTAATATTTTATTAGTTTTGCATGATATTCAGAGAGGAAAGGTAGTCTTGCTTATTCCGTAATTGGAAAGAGGTTCCTGATTTCTACATGAAGATTAGCAGTATCATCTAGAAGTGGTTCAAGGACAGTGAGAACGTAATTGTCAGAAAGTTTTTTGAAAGTAAAAATTTTTCGTAGGGCTAATATAGTTGCTCAAGTAAATTTGTGATCTTGAATTGGTAGAGAAAAAAAAAGAATTGCTGAATAGATAGATCAATCTCAAGTAGTTCTTGAGGTAATGGAATAAGTAATACTGCATGAGCCTTGTTGATCAAACTTCGTAACTCTTCAAAACTAAAAGTACAATTTATTTGTGCAAAGTTGAGACAGTAAGTAATTATTCTGGTGCAATTGTGTGAGCTGTTGGTCAGAAAGTCTGTATTGTATATAAAGTCTATTGCTTGTTTGGCTTTGAACATTGTGTAGCCTTTTATATTTTTCTACTGCTATTTATAAAAGTGAATTGAATTCATTTTGGTGCTGTGGTTGGGTTTCTTTGTTTTTTGTAAAAAATTGAAAGAATGCTAAGTTCAGGTATTCAAATTTTGTTTTGATTGCACTTGGTAGGTTGTATTAGGTTGGATTGGTTTGGATTTTGTATTGGAAAAATTTTAGAAGCAGCTCAGGAGATGAGAAGGTGTTAATCATTGTGTCATTGCTCCAGACTGTTGTGTTCAAGTCCTGTGTGCGTGCTTTTACTAGTGCAATAGTAACTGAGTTATACCAAATAACTGATCAGTTATCCTTGATGTATTTTTTTTTGGAGGTTAGAGGTAAGTATGCTACTGTATGACTTCTTTGGAGGTGCAAAAGATTCGATTATTGCATTAGATTAGATATCTATGTGATCGTCTGGGTCTTCATTTACTCGGGTTGGTTGTGTGGAATCATTAAAAGTTAGTGGTTGTTGGTTCAGATTCCAGGGGTTGTCTTGGGTGAGGTCTGGAAATAGGTCAGGTGTGTTGTGATGATCAATTACCATACTTGTAGTCCAGAGTCTTGAGGTATTTATATTATTTCCCACACTTGTTTGTTTGTTTTGTTTATTTCCCACACTGCCTTGTTTGTTTAAATTATTTCTATGCTGCCTTGTTTGTTTTGATTATCCTTCATATTTGTTTGTTTGTTTTGATCAGATGATGTTATCAATAATTTTGACAAGGTTTGCTAAATTCCCCACTTTGGTTTGAATTTTGTGAATTGCTATGTGGTAAAGTGGTGGTGGTGGTGTTAGATGTAGTGTTAATTTTGTCTATATGTTTAGGTATTGTCTTTTTCTTCTTTAGTGGTAGTGGATTGTCTGGTTTAGTAGATTTTTGTTTCACGAGTTGGTTGTCTGAGGTCCCAATAGGATCTATCAGAGTGTAGTTAGAAGATGTTAGAGAAATGAAGAAGGGTTCAAAAGCTTCAGAGGTAGAAAGTAGTGTGTTTCTATCTCTCTTTAGCTTTGTGTAGATATTATTAGAGTCTCTTATACAATATTTAGAAAGTCTAAGGCCAAAAAACCTATATGAACTATTTGTATTCGTAAATTTGCAAATGTTTTCTTTCAATTTTTGTTGTGTTGATGATCTACAGGAAAGAGTTCCTGAGGTTCCTAACTGCTTCTAAAGGTGGCTATAGTTGTTAATACAATTTCAGGTACCTGAATAAAAATTAGGTTTGGGTATAGCAAGTACCAACACATACTACAAGACTGGTTAGACAAATTAAAATTGCAATACACAATATCAACAGGCTAAATATATATAAATATAGGGTAAACATGTTGGTAGATTGGGGGGAAGAAGAAAACTATAATATAATAGAAATAACAAAAACAAATTTACATGAAGTAGAAGCTAAATACATAATGAAGGACAGTATTAGGTTTAGAGGAATTTGGTCATTAGCTTCAAAGACAAAAAAGAAAGGCTTTGGGGTTGGCCTACTTGTTAAAAAAGATTTAAAAAAGTATATAGGCAGAATAGATCAACTGAGTGAATTTTTACTGATAGTGTATTTCTACTTCAAAGTTTACAAAGTAGTAGTAATCATGGTATACCGAATTTTTCAGACGTGGGTACCCCAGGTATTTTCATATCTCAAATTCGTACCTAGGGTACATCTATATGGGGGGTATACCGTATTGATAGGGGTATATAAGTCCAGTTCAGTAGTTGATTGAACTTCTATCGCTATAAGATATTCATATGAGTGCTGCCAAGAGAAAATGGCTGTTTGGACTTTCAATTATATTTTGTGTGTAGTTAGCTATCTATGAAAAATTTATTATTATAATAGACTTTCCATAGACGGTTAACTGTATACAAAATATAATTGAAAGCCTGTTGAAAAGGGTTGACTTAATGGTTTTAAAGCTAAATTTAGCTAAATCTATACACTACAACTTCTAATCTTCTGTTCGAAGACCCTAAAGACTTCGATTTGGCAGGCAAAAAGAGGCGCAAGAGACTTGGTCTGAGTCTCTAAGTCTTGTTGGGTCTTACTGCAGCATATTTGGAGGCTAAGATAAGTATACCTTGGTCTTGTGCTTGTAGCAGTATTTGATAAACTTCTAGAGGAAGCTAAAAGTGGGGGAAATAAACAAAACAAACAAACAAGCATAGAAAATAATGTAAATACCTCAAGACTCTGGACTACAAGTATGGAAATTGATTATCACAACACACCCGACCCATTTCCGGACCTCACCCAAGACAACCCCTAGAACCTGGACCAACAACCACCAACTTCTAATATTTTCACACAACCAACCCAAGTAAACGAAGGCCCAGATGATCACATGAATGTTCAATCTAATGCAACAATTGAATCTTTTGCACCTTCAAAGAAGTTATACAGTAGTGTACTTACCTCCAACCTCCAAAAAAAAAAATATATCAAGGATGACTGATCAGTCACTTGGTGTAACTTGGTCACTATCACACTAACGAAAGCATGCACACAGGACTTCAACACAACAGTTTGAAGCAACAATACAATAATTAACACTTTCTTATCTTCTAAGCTGCTTCTAAAATTTTTCCAATACAAAATCTAAACTAATCTAACCTAATACAACCTACCAAGTGCAATCAAGACAAAATTCGAATACCTGGACTTAGCATTTTTCTGATGATTTACAAGAAACAAAGAAACCCAACCACAATACCAAAAAGAATTCAATTCACTTTTACAAATAGCAGTAGAAAAATATAAAAGGCTATACAATGTTTGCTTCATAAACAAATATAATAGAGACCAGATCTTCACAAAACTCAAAGCCAAACTAGCAATAGACTTTATATTCAATACAGACTTTTTGACCAACAGCCCACACAATTATACCAGAATAATTACTTACTATCTCAACTTTGTCTAAATAAATTGTACTCTCAGTTTTGAAGAGTTACAAAGTTTGATCAACAAGGCCTATGCAGCATTACTTATTCCATTACCACAAGGTCTACTTGAGATTAATCTATCTATCTAGCAGATTCTTTCTTTTTTTCTACCAATTCAAGATTATAAATTTACTCGAGCAATTGTATTAGCCCTATAAAAAATCTTTATTTTCGAGAAACTTCTTGACAGTTACTTTCTCACTGTCTTCGAACTACTTCCAGACGATCTTGCTAATCTTCATATAGAAATCAGGAACCTCTTTCTAATTACTGAACAGGCAAGACTACCTTTTTTCTCTGAATATCATGCAAAACTAATAAAATACTACATCATAGAGAAAATATCACCTAATTATTTTAACTTACCTGAAGCAAAACCTTAGCTTCCATCAACTCTACAGAATCTTACTTCAGCAGTTTGGCATCTGTTCCCTTGTAATCCAACTGATGCTACAGAATTTCGTAGATATGTTAATATTCTCAGAGAGTACTATAGCTTCTGACACATTCCAAATGATTATTTTGTACAAAAGAAAATACTCCTAGTAGACCCATACTCCATCAAAACAACTAGAACTTACAATTTACTGATTTCTGACACTTACCAAGCCAAAGAATTTGTAGCAGAAATCCAAGACAAATACAAATTCAACATTCTACTTCCACTAACCTATATAACTGTTAACCTCACAAATAAACTCCAACTTCCTAGTGATCTAACCTTATTACCAAAGTAAATACCAATTAGAAGCCTCAAAGCCCTGGTCAACACTGCTTGATTTCTGAGAGAATACTACTTTTTCTATCAAATTCCAAGCAAATGGATCGAAATCCATATTACTAAAAGCACCTTAGAAAAACCTCCACTTCTACCTCAGTTATCA
>CAJVPU010000585.1:0-16654 GCA_910591775.1 Dentiscutata heterogama | reverse complement strand
TATACTCGATACAAGAGGCGGATAGACTTGGCCAAGTTAAGGCGTATCGGGTATACGGGGAACCAAACCAAACGATTCGAGGACGTTTTCTTTTGGAAAATGCACACCTCACTTCTTCTTCTTTATTAGGGGCGAAAAGAGCCCATATTTATAATAATTTACATGCGGGGGGGAAGAACAAGATCGAACTTTTCTAATCTAAACACCACATCACGCCATCTTTTCAGCAACCATCACTTTGCCTCATCCGGCTAAGCTTTAGCACCGCCCTATCAAGCCTTCCACCCATTTTAGGCAATGCTTGGGCAATGTTTTGGTTTGTTTTACTCAAAGAGGCTTCGGGGAAAACTGATTCTTCACGATTTCCTTATCGATTTCGTGGGCTCCGATTCGGGGTTTTCATCACGTTTTCGGGTCCCGTGACGTCGAATTCGGCGCAGCGAGTTTCGTCGGTTTTGCCACCAACAATATACAACATATTATTGTAACTATATTTATCCTATATTATTCTAGGTTATTACCCGGATATCCTAATTATGCAATCCACTAGTCAATTTTATAATCTGGTTGTCTAGATAATCTAACAGTTAACTATTTATGATACCTAGAGTACAATCACTATACTTCTCAAATATAAATTTTCTGGTTTATGTACTTTATTTATTACTATATACAAAACTTTTGTTTCTTTTTAGTTTTTTTTAATAATATAATAAAGTAAAGCTATGCATTTTAATAGGTCAATAATCATAAGTAATCATGGATAGATCTGCAAATTTTACTAATCAGATCATAGGCAGACATTTGTCAGATTGGCTAATGTAAATCAATAGCCTGAGTAATTTATTTATATACTTTTTGAAAATATAATGTTTCACTAACAAAAATCATTGTAAAAACCATTTCTACCATTGAAATAATATCTATATTTGTTGTATAAAAAATTATCAAAAATAATTAATAACTCTAAGAACTTTACTTAGAAGCAAATATTTTTACTATTTATTGTAATACTAGTTTTATTAACTGTATATAAGCTCTAAATACTGTTAATAGCCAACAAAAAAAGAGATTGAGATATTATATTAGGGTGTGTTATAGTTTATTAAAATCAAACATAGGCAGGATTAATAATAATTATTACAAATTGCTGATTTTAAATAGAATTTTAGATTTACTAATAGTTAAAATTCTGATACTTAAAATCTTAAAAACAAATCCCAATAGTATTAAAAATATCTTTCAAGATTTTAAATATTTAAATTTTATATTAGAATTTTTAGATAAACTAGTAATTTTATTATACAATAAATTTATTATTAATATTTATATATTTATTATCTAATAATTATGTATTTTAATTATTATTTAAATAAAAAAATCTATTATATATTTAATTGTTATTTAAATTAATAAAATTTTAATATTAATTAAAAAATTGCAGCTTTTATTTTTATATTTAAAGAAAAAATGCCAAAGATAATTAAGCATTATAGTTAGCAAATTATTTAAAAAAGTCTATAAAAAATTAATAATAAAGATACAATTAAATCTAATATTACAGATTTTGCAACTCAATAACAATACAAATAATATTATTTTAATTAATTGCTATATAAATTAAATCTATTGCTAATACAATTGCTACTTAAACTAAAATTATTATTTTATAATTTAATAAATTCAAGTAAATTAAACAAATAAAACAAATTTAAAAGTTTAATTATTTAATTTATTTAATTAAATTATTTAAATACTTACTTAGAACCAAAAATACAATTCAAAGTTATTAAAAATATAGCAAACATTTTTAAATTATATTATACAATCAAATTATAATAAATTATTAGAGAATTGCTATTTTTACTTTTCAAAAATTTAAAAGTGCTTCAAAATAAATATTTTTATTAAGTAAACTTTTTTTTGATCTTAATAAAAGTTGTTTATTAGATCTTTATAGAAGTAAAATAAAGGGCATGATGATGTAGCAGAGTAGTAGAATTGTTACACCCCCAAGCTATATTAATCAAAAGTATAGAGTTTGAATCTTACTAGTGATATTTTGAATAAAATTCTTTGTATTATAGTAACAGATCTTCATCGATTAGTTGGGTTAATTACTTGTAACTCTAGTCACACTATTATCATTGAAATACTAGAAGGTTCTAGAGCTTTCATCTTATACAAAGGAATACAAACTGGTCTAAGCAGTACAAACCAAGGATAAGACTCTGAAACTGAAATAAAACTGAAAGAAAACTAGAAGAACTGAAACTGGCTTGGCAAGACACAAGTTTAGGAAGTAGTGAGGATATAATGGTATTACAAAACAGAATTAGACCAAATGAGGATTTGGGGGATCTGGACGACAAGACCCTTATAGGTCAGGGTTCTACCAACCTGATTGCTAGAGTCACACTGGAGAAAAAAGATATATACTCTAAAAGAATGTACCAAGAGAAGAGAGACTATAAGGCACTTAAAGCCTAGATAGGCTAACCCTACTGGGCCAACTGCTTTGAAAGTTTGGTGAAACCAAAACTCAGTTTGTAAAGAGAAATGTAAAGTGGATATTTGGTTCAAGAATAGCAAACTTTCACAAGGGCAAAAGTGGTTTAATAGGACAATGAGCAAATGTTAGAGAACTGCAGATTCAATAGAATTCTATACCACAGGATTAGAGACCTGAGACATCAAATGACAAACTTAACAGCTCAGTCACAACTACAAGTAAGAGCCTTAGCAACTGCAAAAAGGTAACTGTAAGTGGGTATACAAGAACCTAAAATTGGGCTAATCTTGTGATCACTTCCAATAGAATTAGATTAAGGGTAAATTGAAAATACTATAGATACTTGGATATATCTTTATAGGTAGATCTTAGATATCGATAGTTAAAACATAGTTCTATATTTTATATACAATTAATTAAATTATGTAGTTCATGTAGTAATACTATATAAATCAATATATGTTAAAAATTTAATAAAGTATTGAGACAAAGATTTCACCTTGATAAAAAAAAATAGTAGTAAAATAATTATATTCAGACTAGTAGTATTACAAAGTAGATTGTAATACAGAGTAATACTAGCATAGTACAGTAAGGAAATATTCTATTATTGTATTATTTATTATATTATTATATTATAGTATTTTAGTTATTAGTAGTCATTATTATTATATTATTATTATTATATTATTAGTACTGAATTGTTAGTTAATTATATTTAGTATAGAGGAGATTCTATTTGGGTAATAAAATATTGTACAGTAGTGCTGTGGCTAAGTACCTCTAAGTATCTCTATACAAGTATCTCTAAGTATATCTATACAAGTTTCTTTAAGTACCTCTGTACAAATATCTCTAAATATCTCTGCCTAAGTGCTTCTAAACAAGTGCTTTCAAGTGTCTTACACAAGTATTTCTAAGTGCCTCTACAACAATGCTTCTGAGTGTCTCTACAACAGTATCTCTACAACAGTGCCTCTGAGTATCTCTATTACAGTGTCTCTATTTGCCTCTATATAGTTAGACAATTATACTATTATACTTCTATCTGTAAAAAAGTTATAAAAAAGGAGCCTTTGCCTCTTCTGCCCAAGTTAGAGTTCTCTATCCTTTTATAAAATCTAGCCTCACCTCTTTACTCTTCTTAACTTGTAAAATATAATATTCTAGCTTCTGTATAATTTCTATAGGTAAGGTTATTACTGTAAATTTGTTATTTAATAAATATTGTTATTTATAAACTGTTATTAACTTGAACTATTTGCTTTCTGCTATAAAGTGAAAGTATATATTTCACATCCACCCCATGTATATTCATAAAGTATATCACTACACTGAGTAACTTTGTTACTTTGCTTTAATTATACTAAGAAAGCTATAGCATTGTAATAGTAGTTTTTAAAATATATATAACTGAAGTTAGTTAACTTTTATTTACTTTTAAAAAAAACTATTAATGATTTTACTATTATTAGAACCAGAAAGACCTTATAAAAAATATTAAAATTAAAAGGAGAGTTTTCTTAATAACAATACTTCTTCTGAAGTATTTTTTAAAATTTGGGTGGTATTAGTAAAAATAAGAGTGAAAATAGCAATTCCTAATTATTATTATTATTTTTTAGGTGTTAAGGTGACCTGTATAGCCGGGGACTTTTTATTAACTTATTAACTTCAGGTTATACAGTTACAACGAGGGTACATCAAGCCACACGTGTACTTTTGGTACCTAATTTAAGTAGTCCGCCTGGGTTCTACACTAGCCGCCATACCTGCAACCTAACTAGGAGATTACCTATTTAAGCTCTCTGATTATTTAACTAACGAGAGTACGACTAGCCATACATGCAACTTTTGGTTGCCTATTTAAGTAGTCTGCCCTAGGTTCTACACTAGCTACCGTACCTGCATTCTAACTATGAGGATACCTATTTAAACTCTCTGGTTACAACTGCCGTCTATTCCTAAGCTAATCAAGATGTAACTCACTATTCATATGCTAGATTTTGTGACATCTAAAGATTTCGCACCCACCTTAGGACTTACTAATCATTTCTGGCTAATCTATCTATGAGGTAAACCTAACAGAGTAGTCCATGTTCCATATATGTTTATACCTGCATGTTCAGTAATTTCCTACTAACTAGTACTTGTTGTGCTGCCATCACTGAGTTCATATCTCAAGCTATCCTTTAGGATACTGCCATAACCTGATCCATATCTCAAGCTACAACCTTCCTAATTAGTCTTCCATTACATACTCCTCACCCTTGTAAGGTTCACACAACCCCAGTACCCACATTCGGACTTTCTTTCTTCCTTAAATTCATTACTGGTCTCTCCCTTACTTCCAGCCGACAACCTGGAAGGGTCAGTCTACCCAGGCTTTAGGTGCCTTAAAGTCTCCCTTCCCTTGGTACATGCTTCCAGAGCACATGTCCTTTTCCTCCGGTTGGTGACCCGGTGGTTTGGCTAGTGTGTCCCCCCACTTAAGGACCTGGTCATTTGGTTCTCCGGTTTCAGTCACTAATTCCAAATTCAGTCTTCCTGTAGCACCGTCGAAGATCATACCACCTCCCTACTCGGGACTTGCCAAATGGGTTTTTGGTAATTCCTGTTTTCTGAATTTATTGCGCCAAAGCTCCCATTCAAGATGGTGTGACCAAGATTACAGATATCTAGATCCAACTAATAATCTTAATGTTAACTAATACAGGTCTAGTATTTTCAAAATCATCTGTGGAATTTGAACTCTAGACCTGCCATCTAGGGGTGCAACAACTCCACCACTTTACTAAGTCACCACACCCTTTATGCCAAATATTTTGTAAAGCAAGGCTAGGACTATAATTGGTTAATTTTGTAAAAATTAGAACCTTTGGCCAATTGGCTGGCCAAAGGCCAAAAAAATTGTTTGGCCACTAAAAATTGCCAATACTGTATTAGCAGATAGCATATAAAAACTATCTCTAAATAACAGATACTAGTTTATAGTCCTTGTCAATCTTATATTCTTCTTCTCTAATATAATTCTACTATTTTTGCAGAAATTTTGTTTTAAAAAGTTGGTCCAAGTGATCATCAGAAAGAGTTGATTTGAAGTAGCTAAATCAATTACAGAAATATATTTTAAATGTCTTGATTTATATATACATCAATAGCTACTATATATTTAAAAAGTTTTTTCTCTTTATATTGATATTTTTTATTATAGTAAGTAAGAATTTCTATAAACTTAACAATAACCAGATTTTGTTTAGCAAGCTACTTGGAAGAAGAATACTTTAAGAAACTATCTAAACTAAATTACTTATAACATTTTATTAAATTCACTATATCCTTATATAAGTTACTTCTTTCTTTTTTTGCAATTTCTATTATAGAATTAATATGCTCTTGTTAGTTAGTAAATTGTTTATTTAATTTTTTTCTTAATTCTTTATTTTTAGATAATAATTGTTTATTAAAATTTTCTAATTTCTTTATTTTATTTAAGAGTATCTCAATGTTGGATCCAGTAAAAATACTTAAAATCCAAAATCAACAGAAGTTTTTTCTAATAAATTAACTTGAGTGCCAAAATTAACAAAAGTTTTTTTAAATAGATTAAGTTGCAACTTATTGTCAATATTAGAGAATTTTTCTGATTTATCTAAATCTAAAGAAACTAGTTTATCTATTTTTTTAATTTATCAATAAAAGAGTTTTTAGCAACAATTTAATTGTAGTAATGTTCATATAAAGAAAAACACTTTATAGAATCAAATAACAAAGTTAATTTAGAAAAATACTTGGCCAATTCTTTAGTCTTTTTAATACTACAAGTATCTATGCATTTTACCATTTTGATTCTTATCAGTTTTACAAATCACTGTATATTTTATTGCCTCACTTTTTGAATTTTTTTAAGTAAGAAAAGTAAAAAAAACAAAGTGGTTCTTTTGTCTTTAAACTTGAATCTATTGCTAATTAATATATAAATATATGTGATTTTAAACTTAATTTAAAAGAAAACTAATTTGTTAGTGCTTTGAAATTCTGAAACTACATATTCAAAAATATACTTTTTTAATAGCTAGCTTTGACTTTTGTTATGGGACTAGACTGACATGGTATTTATGACTTTTTATATAAAAGACTATCAAATACTAATTACATACTAGTACATAATTATCAACTATTCTAGAAATGATTTTTAGATTTGAAATACTCCCAACTGTGATATACAAGATGAAACTAAGTCTAATAATAATAGATAGAATATAAATCTAGAAATTATTAATAAAGAAGGTAATAAATTTTGGTATAGCTATAATAATAATAAAGAAACTATAGCTATCTAAGAAAAAAAAGATAAATATCATAGATCAAAAAGAGAAAATAATATGTTTATAGTAAAAGTAGAGAATCATAGAGAACAAAAAATAAGTATTAAAGTAAAAGATATCTTACTTGAGCCTACTAAACAAATCTCTAATAAAATTGACAACCAAGATAGTACTCGAAATATAATACTAATAAGCTTTTAGAAATAGCTACTAACTATTGTTATATATTAAACTTTACTTATTGTAACTAATTTTATAGAAAGATATATTATATATTTTTCTATTTGATAGAATTAAAACTCTTTATCTTAAAAATAATAAACTAAAACCAAACCATTTTTATAACAAAGCATTTTGGCTACTAAGTAATTATATATAAACTAAGAAATTTGTTAACTCTTAAAAAATTGAATTATGGCTAGTTTCTAATATATTATATATTTAGGGTGTGGCGACCTAGTGAAGTGGTAGGGTTGCTGCACCCCAAGCAGCAGGTCTAGAGTTTGAATTTCACGGATGACAATTTTGAAAATTAGGCCTGTGATATGGTTAACGGTTATTGACAATCAGTTGGGCTTAGATATCTGTAACCTTGGTCACACCATTTTGAATGGGAGCTTTGGTGCAATAAATCCAGAGAACTGGAATAACTGAAAACCTGTTTGGCAAGTCCTGAGTTGGAAGTAGCAGTGATCTTTAATGCTACTACAGGAAGGCTAGATTCAAAACTGGAGACTGAGATTGAAGAACTGAATGACCAGGTTCTTTAGTGAGAGACATACTAGCCGAACTGCCAAAATGCCAACCAGAGAAAAAGAATATGTGCTTTGGAAGTATGTACTAAGAGAAGGGTGACTGTGAGGCACTTAGAGCCTGGGCAGACCAACCCTTCCGGGTTGCTAGCTGGAAGTAAGGGAGGGACTGATAAAGAATCTGAGAAAGAAGAAGGTTTGAATGTGGGTACCAGGATTGTTGTGAGTCTTACAAGCACAAAAGTAAGTAATAGGGAACTAAATTAGGAAGGTTGTGGCTTGAGATACGGACTGGGTTGTAGCAGCATCCAAAGATGGTTTGAGATACGAACCGGGTGATAGCAGCACAGCAGGTACTAGTTAAGAGAAATGTTACTAAACATGCAGGTGAGCACATGTGTGGGATATGTACCATTCGGTTAGGTTTACTACAAGAATAAATACCCCCCTGTTCTGAAAGGAATGAGTGTTGGTTTGGCTAAAGTCCTAGGGCCTTTAACGGTAAATTAACCTGAAAGGGTATATTAGGAGGAAGCATGGGACAGAGGTGGTACCAAAGAGTTTAAATAGATAGCTTCCTAGTTAGGCTATAGGTATGGCAGCTAGTGTAGAACCTTCAGGCGGACTACTTAAATTAGATAACCAAAAGTTATATGTGTGGCTAGTTGTACTCTTGTAATACTGATGTAACATGTAGTCAAGTCTTCGGACATATGGTCTAACTGCTTGTACTAATAAAGTGTCAAGGGCCTAAGTAGTCACCTTAATATTAAAAATATATATATATATATTATATATTTTTTTATTTGATAGAATTAAAACTCTTTATCTTAAAAATAATAAGCTGAAACCAAACCATTTTTATAACAGAGCATTTTGGCTACTAAGTAATCATATATAAACTAAGAAATTTGTTAACTCTTAAAAAATTGAATTATGGCTAGTTTCTAATAAAAGTTAATATGGAAAATATATTTAATAGTAATTAGAATTAACTTGAGTTGTATAAAACAAATAGATATTGAAGCTATTAATATCTATAGAATTAATTAACTTTGTAATTATTATAAATTTATTATCTTAAACCAATAGCTTCTAGAACCAATATAATACTTCTAGAATTGTAAAAAAAAAAAAATTTGATAAATAAATATAATAAGTAAAATAAGTTAATATAAATAAAAAAAATCTTAGACAGATTTAATAAATATGCAATTACAGTTGGACCTCCCAAAACTGATCCTGTTAAATCTGATAATCTATCAAATCTGATAAAATATTCAATTACCAAGTCTGTTTCTGCTATATTAATCAAATAGTTTATAATGATTTCAAATCTGATAACCTCTCAATACTGATACAAAACCTGCCCACCATGCACACCGATTTTGGGAGGTTTAACTGTAGTTAGAATAAGTTGGAACAGATAGTAGAGCTTTTTCTAAATTGAAACAAATTAATATATAAAAAATAAAAAGTCACAAAAATAAAATTTAAAAAAGTAATAGTAAATCATATTTACTTTGAAAAAAAAAATCTTGTACTAGAAAACTACAAATTTGACTATAAACAAAAATCTAGCTTAAGTTATTGGTATCTTGATAATATAAGAAACAATAAAATCCTCAATATATAAACACTACCTTCAAGAGCAATACTTGTTACCAAATTTAGATATGAATAAAAAGAATAAGATAATTAGATTAGTAAAAAGTTAAAACTAAAAGATAGCTTTCTATATAAGCCTAATTTACATTATCTAAAAAAAATAATAAGAATAATTCAAAAATATGAGATTGATACTATTCTATTAATAATGTATAACTATGTTATAAGTAGATATTTAGAAAAAAAAGCTATGTTTGAGAAAATTAGAGAGATTTACTTTTAGTTTAAAATAGTCAACAATATAAAGATTATATAAAAACTTATAATAATTGTCAAAAGAGAAATAAAAATAAAATAAGAGATCTTTTACTCCCTATATTTATATCTGCTCTTTCCTATCAGATTGGAATAGATATTATGAGTTCTCTACTAATAACTCTCTGATTTAACCATTATATTATAGTAGCAATAGATTACCTAACAAAGTGGCCTGAATCCAAGACAATTCTGTTTACAATTGCTCAGAAAGTCTCTGATTTTATCTTTGAAAAAATTATTTACTATCACAAATGTTCTAAAAAGTTGCTATCAGATTATAGCATATATTTTCTAAATTATATAATAAATCAGTTGCTAGAAAAATTGCATATTAAATATCTATATTATACCAACTTCAAACAAATAAGTTGGTGAAATATTTCAACAAGATCCTCTGTAAAGCTATTGCTAAGTTAGTAAAAATTATTACCAATTGAAATTTGGTAATATTAGCTATTTTGTTTACATATTAGATAAAAAAATATTTGATTACTAAAATCATATTATTCTTTCTAACTTATAGACAGAGAGTATAGTTATCTATAGAACTAAGTAGAACAAGAGAATTAGGTAATAAAATGATAATTCAAAAAACAATGAAGCTAATTAAAAAACTACTTAATATTCATAACTCTGCTATCATATAAGTCTAACAAGTACAAGTTAAGATAAAGGAACAATATGACAAGACTACTAAGCCAAGTTCTAACTTAAAAATCAAAGACAAAGTTTTATTATATTAAGTATTAAAAGAATACAATAGAAGTATGAAGTTAGAACTAAAATAGATAAAGCTATATTATGTTTACAATATTCTCTTCAAAAATGTATTCAAATTATAAACTTTAAATGAGAGTGTTATAGCAGCACCCATTAATATCAAGTTGTTAAAAAAGTATTACAAGTAATCAAATATCTAATATGGGTTACAAAAAAAAAAATATAAATTTTAAATACTATCCTAATAAAAGAGATGATATAAAAATAGCCAGATTATAAAAGAAAAAGGTATAAGAAAAAGAAGAAAAATAATATAAAAAAAGAAAATAAATCTTAAAATAGATTTTTTCTATTGTCAAATAAATATGCCAATTACTCTAAATAAGATTATTAATAATTTTACTTCCTTATACTCCTGAATGTTAATCTTATTTCTTTGCTATTTGATATAACTTATAATTACTTTAAATATATAATTAAAATGCAAAATAATCTACAAAGAGCTATAAGGCTCAGACAACAAACAGATACTCTGGCTTACAGATATTATCTGATATGTTATATGCTACTAGAACCAAGCAACAAAATACTTGTTTTATAAGTTAGTGTCAAGATATTACTATATAGCCTCTATTTGTATTTATGATATCTTCTCTATATACAGAATAGAACAAATATATCAGACTATAAAGGTATGTCTTACTAACTTCCAAAAGTTAAAGTTGGCTAATCTCTAACTTTTATTAGGCTCTTTGTGAAACTTGAGCATAAATAGGAGAAAAGTGTGAGCCTTGAAACCCAACATACTAACTGCAGCTCAGTACAGCCCAAAGATCATAGATCAAGTACAATTTATTGCATTTATTGTATTTATTATATTTGCTGTATTTGTAAAATTTGTTAGATAAATTAGCTTTGTTATATAAATTGGGTTTATATCATTTATGCTATTTATTGTTATACTTAATCTTTTATTATAATTAAAGGCTATAAAGGCTCTAGAGAAAAGAAGTTTCATACTGCTTACAATTTTTGTTCCAAAATTAATACTCTTACTCTAGTATCTTTTAACCTATATAAACCTAAGTAACTTGATTTAACACATCTTAGTAATTACTTACTACTCAGATAATTCACTAAGTAGCATAGTGAAAAATCTTTGTTTGCCTAATTGTCTTGCTTATGTGACTTTGCGAAAAATTGTTTTCTGGTTGATTCTCAATGTGCTGAGGACTGCTATGGTTTTCTAACTCTCTCAACATGCTGTAGATAGTTGTAGTTGTTTTCTAGTATCCCGACATACTGTGGATTCAGTGGTTGTTTTTGTTCCTGTTTGAGATCCAAGAAGAAGTTCCAAAAATTGACAGGGCATAGGATCGATTTTCCGGTCACGTGATTTTCCGACGTAATATAAAAAAATTTATTTACGCTAGGGTTTGGGTTTAGGTTATGATTTGGGTTTGAGAGCTATTATATAGTAAAATTGCACAAGGAAAATTTTTTGTTAGGATCAAAAAGTCGATTTACTAGTCTATATTTCGTGAAAAACAAATTTTGCAAAGCGATCGTTTGTTTTGATTTTCTTTACGTTACAACTGATCTCGGTTTTTAATTGGCTAACTGTCGGCGGAAAATCACGTAAACGGAAAATCGATCCTATGCCCTGGCGTTGTTAGAAGATCCAAGCCGTGGTTTTGTGTATTTTTTTTATAGTGAGTAGAAAGTATAAGCGTTATTGTACATCTTCAAGTTTTCAAGACAAGTAAAGGAAGATAAACCTACGAACAAAATCCCCACTCGCCAAACATAACCGTCTCTTTCGGCTAAGCCGATCGTAGGTTACACGACGCTTCGGATCGATTAACGACAGGCTCGCCGTTTTCAGTTGTCAATATAAATCTAGCAAAAATCCTATTTAAATTATATTAAATATTATTTAACTTACATACTTATAGGTAAGTTACATTATCTTATATTAAAAAATTAAAAGTTTCTGCAAGCTTACAACTCGATATACTTCAAAGAGAAATCCCCAATATGAATTGTACACTATATTTGAATGAACTTCTCAATTACCAATCCTGCTCTTCATGTGATTTAAATACTAGAATTCATCTATTGCTTAATATATAATTACAATAACTTCCAAAACTAGAAATAGATAAAATAAATCCTTTACTGCGCCTTTTTTTTTCGAAAGTATAAATAATGGAAAAATAGATACTATTCTTTAACATCCCAATTTGGTTACAAGTGTTACAATATGTATGCAGAGCAATGTGATACATAATTTAAAAAATTTGACGCTACACATTCTTCCTTCTGTTAAAATGTCAATTTGCAACAACCTTCTTGAAAGGCAACCTGAAAAAATCGATAGTTCATCGGATATTATTCAAATAACCAAAAATGTTGCCCAATTATATTTAGAAGATAACAATTCGCAAGATTTTTCTCGGAATTTTCTTAATGAAATTGTTAAAGAAATGTGTAGTCTGTATAATGAAGAAAGATTAAAAGGCATAAATTCCCGTCCAGCTCTTGATACATTAGAACAATTTCTAATAAAGAAAAAGCAAAATCCAGTTAATATTATCAAATTTTGCCTAAATAATCAAATCAATTCTACGGTTCAAATCATTCTTGCAAATTGTTATCATTTTGGTAAGTGGATTGAAAAGGATGAACATAAAGCATTTATTTATTATCAAAAATCTTCTGATATGGGTAACGCTATTGGAACAAATAGTGTTGGATATTGTTATGATGAAGGAATTGGTGTTGAAAAGGATGAACATAAGGCTTACATTTATTATCAAAAATCTGCAGAAATGGGATACGTAGGAGGGGCATATAATGTTGGATGTTGTTATGATAAAGGAACTGGTGTTAAAAAGGATGAATATAAAGCATTCATTTATTATCAAAAATCTTCAGAGATGGGCGATGCTGATGGAACATTCAATGTTGGATATTATTATCGAAATGGAATTGGAGTTGAAAAGGATGAACATAAAGCTTTCATTTATTATCAAAAATCTGCTGATATGGGATATATTAATGGAATATACATGGTTGGGTATTGTTATGAGCATGGATTTGGAGTTGTAAAGGATGAAAATAAGGCATTCATTTATTATCAAAAATCTGCAGAGATGGGCGACGCTGATGGAACAAATAATATTGGATTTTGTTATCAAAATGGAATTGGGGTTGAAAAGGATGAACATAAGGCATTCATTTATTTTCAAAAATCTGCAGAAATGGGTAATGCAAATGGAACATATAATGTTGGTTATTGTTATCATGAAGGATTTGGAGTTGAAATGGATAAACATAAGGCATTCGTTTATTATAAAAAATCTGCAGAGATGGGGCAAGTTAGTGGAATATATATGGTTGGATACTGTTATCACAATGGAATTGGAATTGAATATAATGAACATAACGCATTCATTTATTATCAAAAATCTGCAAATATGGGAAATGCTAACGGAATAAATGAAGTTGGAAATTGTTATCTTTATGGAATTGGGGTCAAAGAAGATGAGTATAAGGCATACATGTATTATAAAAAATTTGTAGAGATGGTTATCGCTAGTGGAATGTCAAGCGTTGCATAATTTATCGAATTTGAATTAAAAATGTGATATAATAAAGTCATGATATCAAATGTAAATTTAATTTGAGCTTAAGTCTGTGTGGTCATGTACTTCAATCTAGGGTAGAGCAGTAACCTAAAACTGCAAAAAATTTTAAAAAGGTTAATTCCTAAGCTAAATTCGAGTTATAGCACCTAATTTTGGTTAAGATTAATTTAATAATGCTGACCTAATAGTATGTACGAGATTGGTACAATTTATTGATTTTCCGAGACCCAGATTTTTTACTGTAGCGACAGGTAAACAATTAATGAAAATGTTAGTAAAAAAAATACAAATCCTATTAAAGCAGGTAGTTGCTAATTTAATTTATCAAAATTATCATAGTAATTGATTGAATATAGCGGTATAGTCAGCCCAATTTATATATACCTAATAATAGTTAATTGACAGACTGTTAAATTTGGTTTTAAACGAAACAATAATTGATACTATACATTCTTAGTATAATAAAAAAGAAAATCAATAAATGAATGTATAAATGAAAAAGGTAAAGCAAAGAAAATCTCGTTTATAAAAAGAGCAATTTATAAATAAAAATTTACGGTCTTATATTAGATGTTTCAATATATACACTATAATTTATTCTTCTATATATTATTGTTAGTAACTAAAGTTATAACTTTATTTATTTGTTAATACCATCTAGCCACTTTGGCTTACCAACCTAGTAGACATTTTCGAAGTTGTAAAGCCGATACTTTGTATATAACATGTAATATGTGATTGTAACTTTTATAGCATAATCCTAATATTGGCATTTGATTGTTGTTAGACAATAAATAACAACAAACTTGATAAATATTTATTTAATAACTTCATATTTTTAAATTGCCAAGTGTGAAGTGGATTTAATTAGGTATTATAAATAGGATATCATAATTAGACGTAATTTTATAAATGAATTCGTCACCTAATCTAGTTGTACTCTTCTAATCAAAATTATATATTAAATAGATGTGATAAATGTTCATGATAATTTAATTTATATAATTCCGTTAATTGATATTTATTTTTTGCTAATATACAGTCGATACTGTCTAATTGCATACTATCCGTCAGAGGCTTTTTTATGCATATAGACAATATATGCATTTAAGTCATAAGAACCATCTTTGCGTTAATAATTAAAAGTCAAAATTTTTTATGCATTTAGAGAGTATATGTAATTAGACAGTATGCAATTAGACAGTATCAACTGTATTTTATAACTTTGAAAAATAATATGCTAAATGGTATAAAGCCAAAAATGTACCAATTTGCTCTAATAGAGTAAATGGCTTGATAATAATTTTTAATTAAAAGGATGCTTTTATACATATTGGCAATTAAATATTAATAAGAAACAATAAGGTTTTTGTTATAACTAGACATCAGATACTAAAATAAATCAAAGTTCAAAAAGAAGAGTTGTAATATAATTGAAAAATTTTTTAATTAAATTTATTTAATTAATTAATTATGTAAATAAGATAATAATTTATAATAACTAGATTTTAATTTTTTTGACAATAAAGATTTTTTTGTTACCACAAGTTTAGTTTTCTATATTTAAGAGAATTTTCACTTTGCTGGATTTTTTTGTTTTGTATCCTACTTTTGGCAGCACGTTAGTGTGTAATTTTATGCACATGATGCACTTTCATGTGAAATCTTACGATATGTGATCACTAAGATTATGTTATCCAATCTAAATTTAGTTTACCATTTTAGATGACTCATACACACAGTTGTCCGGCAGCTTACTATGATAGAGCTTGCCAAATGACTCGAGTTATTTGGCAGTCATTTGCCAAATAACTTCGTTATTTGGCAACTTACATAATCATTACCAAAAACGCGAGTCATTTGGCAAACACAATCGTCGTAAACCACCGGATAACACCGTTATTGTATGCTACGCAGCCAATAACATGTTTATTTGGTAGCGAATTTAATATGTATCATTTCTGGGCCTATTCGGGCCCCAGAAGCTGACATATTAAATTTCACAGCCAGATAATGAAATTATTTTACAAATAATTTCCGTTATCCGACAAACTCATATGATCATGAAAAAATTTCTTTTTGTTATTTTTTTTATGTGTTACGATATAATTATGTTATTCCAATATTCAAAAAATAAAACTCAGCGAGCAACTCCCTACCAATTATGATCATAAATTGTCGGATAATGTATACTTATTGGCTGCTTCGCATCCAATAACTATATATTATGCGAGCATTATTCGTCCCTGGTAAGATTATCCGCTAGCGTAATCGGATAAATACTGATACAAAACTTATTAAACATATACCAGATATCTCAATCTTAACATTCGCCTAGGTATGTTAAATAGTTAGAATAAACTACATTTGATCCAAAACTGGTTTAACTACAGTTGATACTATCTAATTGCATACTGTCTAATTGCATATAACTCTCTAAATTCATAAAAAATTTTGACTTTTAATTATTAACGCAAAAATGGTTTTTATGACTTAAATGCATATATTGTCTATATGCATAAAAAAGTCGAATAGTATGCAATTTGACAGTACAGTATCGACTGTAGTAGGTTTATCACGTTTGTTAACACTTCATAAAACTATAAATACCATGTACAAACTAGTTTTAACTGTTACATAATTTATGTATTAAATCATATAACCACACGCATATAAAAGAATATTTAATTTTTAGCTAATCAAAATTCTTGCTGATTAGCAAAAATAGTTTAATTATGTAAGTAAGCTAGTTTAATAAACCTTTAT
>CAJVPU010000584.1:0-16666 GCA_910591775.1 Dentiscutata heterogama | reverse complement strand
ATTTTCAGTAATAGAGTATATAATTAAATATATACTAAATATATTGTTCCTAATGCAATCTTCTTTAAATGTATGTTAATTCTAATTTTATACAAGTATATGTATGCTTTTTATAGTTAGTATTAAATATTATATAAATAATTTTATTTGGAATTTTAACCAAAGTTGTAATTTTATAAAACAAACAATATATATATTTTTTTAGGGAGTTGCTATTTCCACCTCTATTTTTGCTAATGCCACCTTTCAAAAATCGAAAAATGCTTCAAAATGGATATTTTTATTAAGTAAACTCTTCTTTTGATCTTAATAAAAGTTGTTTATTAGGTTCTTCTGGTTTTAATAGTAGTAAAATCATTATATTTAGACTAGTAGTTTCTAAGATACATATATCCAAAGTTAATTAACTTTCATTTACTTTTAAAAAAAAAAAACTATTGGTCTGATTTTAATGATTTTACTATTATTAGAACCAGAAAAACCTGATAAACAACTTTTATTAAGATCAAAAGAGGTTTTCTTAATAACAATACTTCTTCTAAAGTATTTTTTAAAATTTAGAAGGTAGTATTAGCAAAAATAGAGAGTGGAAATAGCAATTCTCTTTTTTTATTATAATTTAATTATATTATTATTATTATTTTTTTCAGTGTTAAGATGATCTCTTTGGTTTAGGAACTCTTTATTAGTAATCATTTGTTATTATAGTTACAACAAAGATACAACTAGCCACATATGCACCTTTTGAGTGTTTATTTAAGTAGTCTGCCTGCAGGTTCTATACTAGATGTTATACCTATAATCCAACTAGAGAGTTACTTATTTAAATCTTCTAATCCTAACTATTTTCAAACATATCATACTAATCAGAGAACTACTAATAACCCATTTCATTAGATTGCATATCCTGCTTTAGGACTTTTTGTAACTTATCCTGGGTTTGTACCAACTAATTACTGGCTTGTATTTCTCCATTAAGCAGATATACAGGCTATCCTCAAGGTAAACCTACCAGAGCTTTCCCTATCCTATTTGGACCAATCTGGTTTTGCAAAGTTGCCAAGGTTCCCACTTGCAGTTGGGATTGTTCCCATTTAACTGCTTTTGCCTTTATAACGTTTACTTTTAATCTTAATATCCATATTCAAACTTTTTCTTTTTCTGTTATTTCCTTATTAATCCATCTATTACTTTTAACTAGTAACCTGGAAGATTCGACCTTGGCTTGGCATTAAGTGCCAGTGCTCTTGTTTTGTCTTAGTATATGATTTTTTAGCATATGTTTTTTTTTTTTAATTCGGTAGACTGGTTCTTTAAACTAAGCTTGTTGGTAAAACTATTTAATATAGTTGCACCAACCTTTATTTATCACCAATTACCATCTACCATTGGTAATATTGGTGGTATTGGTGTATTGGTAGTGTTGGTAATATTGGTAATATTGGTGATATTGGTAGTATTGGTGGTATTGGTGATATTAATAGCATATTAAACTAAATTAATCTAAAATTAATTTTAAATCTACAGATATTAGTAATAAATAAGGATAGCAAATATTTTAAAATGTGATCTTAAAAAACATATTTGATTTAAAACTGTTAAAATACATTATAACATAATATGATCCAAACATGATCCGAATTGTATTATGATTAATAAATTAATCGATATTCAAAAAAAAAAAAATTAAATGATATTAAAAAAACAAATTAAATAAAAAAATTTTCAAAAATATCTTATGTTTGCGGAAGACCCCTCTAAAAGAAATCTGGTTAAACTTTACAAAAGTTGCTGAACCCGATAAACATAGTCGAAAAACACCTCACCAAAAAATGCAATTATTGCGAAAAAGACTGTTGATTCAGTTGACTAATTAAAAGGCCATTTATTAAAATGTAAAAAACTTCCAAGAAATATAAGAGATTCATTAAAAATTCAGGATTAGGATTCTGGTTCAAATAATGATGTGCAATTAGATAAATTGGATGTGGATAGTATATTAGCAAGATTTTTTTATTCAGCTAGTATTTCTTTTACGGCTGTTGAAAATCCTTTCTGAGAAGAATTTATAGAAGCAATACAACATTATATTAAAACTGTACACCTATTTTATATTAGTTTTAATCAGTAAATAATTTGCTAGATTTAGAATATTAGGTTGAATAGCAAAATTTGGATACTATTCTAACGAATGTAAAACTAACGAATGTAAAACTAATGAATGTAAAACTAACGAATATAAAACTAACGAATGTAAAACTAGTATATAATGAAAGTTGTATTTGTCGATAGGCAATTATGCATTTAAAATCAATAAAAGTTGTATTTGCCAATAGGCAAAATTATGTATTTAAACTCTTAAAATGATCAAATACATTTCTTATTACTTTTAAATGTAATAAATTCGAAATTATATAACATCATTTTTTTAAAAATTTCTCTTTAACAATCAAATTAGCTGAAACTAAAATTAGCCAACCAGAGATGATAATTTTAATTTCAGCAAATTTTTAGAATCAGACACCGATGTTTTAAAAAAAGGTTTAAACCAAAAAAAATGGTAAAAAACTGTTTAAAACATTTTTTTACCATCCCTAGTAATAAAGCATTCTTGATGGATCAGCAGTATGGGGTTAAAAAAATTTTTATTTGAATATAGTTCTTGATAGAGCTCTAAAGACAAACTCTAATCCTAATTTTTTTTATATACTTTCTATAATAGTATAGTATTTTAGAGGTTTTTTTTTAGAATCCTATCAAGAACAGTATGTAAATTGATTTTTTTTTTCTATCTATCAAAAACAGTACCAACGATCCATCAAGATTGGTATTTTTGCTTTCATAAATTATGATTTATACTGTCGGCCCTCCCCAAACCGGTATGCATGGTGAACAGGTTTTGTATTGGCTTTGGGAGGTTATCAGATTTGAAAAAAACACTTGACAAGCCGATTACTAATCTACCAATCAAATTACGGAACCAAGATTATATGCGGTAAAACCCATGGCATGTGATTAATAATACAAAATTTTTTTTTATAATACTGTATATACCACGATTGATAATAATCACTACATAGTAAAGTCCAAATTATACTATACTAATTGATTAAAATTGCTTAAGAAAAGTTGTTTAGGAGGTCAAAATACACTTACTCTGAAATTTTCATCCAAATTGAAGAACTTTTTATTAATTAACTTTTTATTTTTACGTTCAATAAAAAAATTAAAATTTCTTTAAAAAAACATATTCGTTGAACGTAAAAATTAAAAGTCAATTAATAAAAAGTTTTCTGATTTAGTTGAAAATTCTAGGGTAAGTGTATTTTGACCTCTCAAACAACTTTACTTAAGTGATTTTAATCGATTTAGATAGTAAAATTTGGACTTTACTATGTAGCAACTATTGGCGATCGACTAAAAATCGCTTTAACCTGAAAATAAGTATAAACTTTATTCAACATTAAACTTTGTAACTGATATGAGTCACATTATAGTTTGTTATATAGAAATGTACATATAGTTTCAGCTGATAAAAAAGAGTTCAGATGTGGTATAAAGAAATTTAATATTTTAATTCAGTATGGTATAGATTTTAATAAATAAAAAATAAATTAAAATAAAATAAAATAATAAAACAAAAAAAAGGATACCGATACGTATTACTGCATTAATTAGAAGATCTCGCTTTTTTGAATTCATGATTCTGATTGGTTAGTAATCATGTGTCCATGTCTGATGAATCGAGAACTTATGTGTTTGGACTATTGGATATCAGAAATGGCAGGTTATCAGATATGAATTAAGGAACAGAACTGGTGGATCGATTTTTAACCGATTATGGCAGGTTATCAGTTTTGACAAGATCATTTTGGGGAGAGCCGACAGTATTTAAAAAATCAGAGTAAATACATTGTTTAAACTAATTTAAATTAATTTTAAAGTAATCAGAAGTTATTAATATTAATAAAAAAGCATAACAGTATTAAATCTCATATTATTTAAACTAATCTAAATTAATTTTAAAGTGTTTAGGTGATATTAAAGTTAATAAAAAGAGCACAATAGCATTTAAAAGTCCAATAAATTAATATATGCCAAATGTATTTAATTAATAAATTTAATTTAAATAGAAAAAAATAAATTAACTTTATTACAATAAATCTAAATAATTTAAATCTTAAATCACAAAAGTAATAATTATAAATCTGATTATTTTAGTAAAAGTGAATATATTTAAAACAAATCAAAAATAATAAATTTAAAAAACTCTTAGTACAATCTCAATATAATTTGATTACATTAGAATTTTTTTGAAAATATTTAAATAAAGCCAATTTTGCTGTCTTTTACTTTATAATTTTTTAATTTTCTTTACTATTATCACCTTATAAACATGCTTATATTTGAAATATCTTTTATTAATTCTATATAATTTTAATTAACTCATTTTATTAATTTCTTGTTTACTCTATCCACATTTTATTAACATTTGATACCCTTCTTATTATCATTAATTTGCTTACATCTATTTATTTTCAATCTTTTTAAATTAATTTACTTTTTCTATTTTTATTTTTCTTTCATTGGTTGATCTTTAGTATAGGTGGCCAATATAGAAATATTATAAAATTATAATATATAAAAATAACTATTTGAACTAATTTAAGCAAATTTGGGAATAGAAAGGGCTAGGATGAGGATTATAGTATAATTTATATAATATTTCTATATTGGCACTATGCTAAAGGAAATCCCTTTCCTTTATTTTTTTATTTTTTATTTTTTATTTTATTTTATTTTATTTTTTTATTTTATTATTTTTTTTATTTTATTTTTTTTTATTTGATTTTTTTTTATTTTATTTTTATTTTATATCTTTTATTATTATTATATATAAAAATGTCTCAAAAACCCAGTAAATTAGAAAAACAAGATGCCAAAAGACATGAAGATTTCTTAAAAATGGTAGCTAGTACTAAAATATGTATCTTAGTTAAATACTGAGCAGGTTGCTGCATAATCTAGGATCTACTTCATGTTTATTTCCATGAACTTCTAATCGTTAATAATTATAATATAATTTAAATTATTTTGTTAATTTCTATTTAAAATTTTTAATTTAATTTATTATTTAAAATAATTTAAGAGCAAACTACATTGGCTGATATAAAGAAATTGTTAATTGTGTTAAATGAGAAAGTTGATAGATTAGAGCAAAAGGTTGCAGACATGGATAGTCATATTACATCTGGTCTTAACTAAATTCTCCGAATAATTAAAGTTGATCTATTAAGAGATAACCCGACTCAAGTGTTTCGTGACATCATATCACGTGTACAAGTGTTATAAATCCCGAATCAAGTTAACCATCAGAGCTAAATTGGATTCACATCCGTAATTGCTCTCTCAACCGATGGTAACACTATATTAAAAGTCATAAAATCATATCAACCTTCATTATAACCAAATAACCTATGACATGTAACAACAACATAAAAGTCATATAGGTTTTCTTAGGGCATTCGTCATGAGAATTACGTTCATTGAACAAACGAAACAAAATATATTAAAACTTTAATGAAAAAAACCTGATTGATATTTGTATTAATTACAATCTGAGATGGAACTCTAGTTTAATCTTATGACAATTCGAAGGTTTACAAGCCAACTTGTATCTACAAATAAAAAGTAATATTTATTTATACATATATAGGATCTTTTTTTCACACCAATTCGTGTAATATGTTTATTATAAAAATCTAATTTATTTATAGAGCCTTATTTATATTTCTTGCTAAAGTTTATTGACAAACTAAACATAAAATTTAATATTGTTACAATCGTTATGATACAATCGAGAATTATGAAAATAGTGTAAAGATATCATTAAAAGGAAGTTACCGTACTAGTGTGAGTAACGCCCATGGGCGTTATTTCGCGCAAATACGGTAAGCAGAAAATCCTAATAGAAAATGAATGAACGTAAGCACAAGTAAGTTTGAGGCATGCACGTATGTTATACGTATTAAAAACAACATAACGATAACGATAAATATAATTAACTAAAGCAGCCTTGGTACAGTTGAAATTAATAAGACAAGATCTACATTTATTACAAATCATCAATGGGATAATCCAAAAAAAATTTTTTTTTATTTTCATGTGTTAGCTTAATGGAAAACCCATTTATTATGACCAAAAAAAAAAAAATTCGGAATAAACAGAAGCAATCCTTCTTATTTCGGAACTGAAGGTCTGGTTCCAAACAATTGGTCAACATTAAGCTAATCCCGGCTAACTTTGTCGGGATTCCTGTCAGGATTCTGTTTATCAGAATACCAAAGCCCCTTACGTTATTTCATAGGCTTTTAAAGGGTATGTAGAGAGGTCCCTAAAATCTATAACGATCCTGAATATCTATGTTATCTGAAAAGCTGGTTTGTTTTTTTTTGTTTGGGAATCTATTTTTGTGCCCGTAATTTTAGATTTGAGCCCACTCAACCCGCAAAGATATAAATTTTTTTTTTTTAAACATATATATATATTTCTATTCGTATACTATGTGTATGTACGTACACAGTCTCAAAACCACAGCTTTTGGGGTTCTAACAAAAAATATTTCTTCAAAATTTTAGCATAAAGTATAACTATTTTCCACCCTTAAGTTTTTTATCTTACCCTAATTATTAAGCTAAATTAAATTTACAAATCAATAAATTAGTACGAACCAGTAAATAACCATTGCTTGTAAATTAACAAATTATCTTAATTAAAATATAATTATAATAATATATACAGTCGACTTTGGATATACCGAACCTGTTTATACCGGAATCTGGCTATAACGAACCAGATCTGGGAGAACGGATTTTTTATAATAAATTAAGCTGGTTATACCGAACTTAAATAGTAAATCTTTATATACTGTATCCGAACTCGTCTTTACCAGCCCAAGACTATGTATACATATTTCGATAAAGTGAACTATTACTGTATTATATAATTTCACGGATGTACATGTATACAAAGTAATGTGTTCCGAAATTTTCCGAAAAAAATGAAAGAATATAAAGGACGAGGCAAAATTTCGAGTAAAATTCCGAAATTTTCCGGATTGATTTAAATCTGTGAGAGGTTCTATTGACTAGCTTTATATACCGAACAGTTCGGTATAGAGAGAGTGAATTATATAACGAACATACTCTATACCGAACGGAAAGGTCCAGAATACGCAGTTCGGTATATCCAGAGTCGACTGTACCTAGAGTTGTGATTTTGTGTAATTTTACGTAATTTAGTGTAAGCTTCCGAAACCAAAATTTCGTGTAATTTTGATATCATGTGAATTATGTAGCCAAAATTTCATTATGCGTGTGCTTTTGAATATAAAATTATAGTTCCGAACGTAGTGCTGTAGTGATGAATCTCTAATAATACTGGCAAAACTTCCATGCCAACCCATTATCAAATGTAATATTACATTACAATTTTTAAGTTACAGTGTAATTTATTTGTAACGTAAATGTACCTTAAATTCTCGAAATAGCGTTATTTCGAATTTTGGCCCGAATTAAGCTCAATTCGGGCCAAAATTGAAATAACACCCATGCCCACTATTTCGAGTGTTTACAGTTTATTGCGCTTTGTAAAATTATGTAACCCCCATGATTATTAATTTGTTTATAAAATGGCGATTGCGATTGCTAAAGCTGGCCGATTTATTACAAACTTTGATTTACAATCGCAATCGCAATCACTTTCGGTCTTGGGCCAATAGACCATGGTCCGTCATAAGACCGGTCTAAACCAATCCTATTCAGTTTAGTCTCAGCCTAAAAAAAAATTAGATTATAATCCAAGCAAAATTTTAACCGGTTTAAGACTAATTACAAACATATTGAGTTGAATTAACGATAAAAAATAGTCTTAGATCGATTTCAGAAAGTTTAGACCATTGGATTTGAATTCATAATAAAAGACTAGTCTTAGAACGGTCATTTATTGTATTATATAAAGTCAGTCCATTGAGTTTGAATTCATAATAAAGACTGGTTTAAAGCCGGTCATTATAATTAGAACCTCTAACTATAAAGACCGGTCTCAGACCTGTTTTTTTATACCAAAAGTTGGTTTATAAGTCGTTAGAAGCAAAACCGACCAAAGACCTATTAAATTAATAATCATGGGTTTACATAATTAGACATAGCAAAGCTTTATAATAATGGTGTTAGACACCACAATTGCTATATATATCTTAAAAACTAGTTAAGTAATAACAGTAATGCTTAATATTTTAAACCAACTTTGTTCCTAACCCTAACTTTTAATGATTTAAAAATTTTATTTTTTAATTTAACATATAAAATTCGAAATCCTCACTGTTAGAGATTGTTCCCAGGTAGACATATGGCTATAATAAACTACCGGATAATTTAATAATACTCGGGTAGAGATTTTCTTGACGGGTAACAATCTGTACATGAACTTTGGGGAGCAAAATTAGGTATACATTATTAAAAAAATGCATTATTTCTAGTATCCTAAGGGTCTTACTATACTGGTATTGTGCATTTATCGTTATGAGAAAAAAAAAGCAAGATATAATTTGGAAATTTGTTAGACAAAGCCTCCTTGCGTAAATATATTACTGCTTAAAGTATACGCTCTATAATCATTTGAGCCACTTATGCCAGTACGTAATACAAACTTCAAAATGGAAGCTTTGACGTAAAAATAGAGTTTTAGTAGAATATTGAAGTTGGATAAAATTTTTATTTGTTATTACATTATGATTTTTTAATTAGCGTTAGCGTCTCAAGATCTATTTAAATTTTTTTTCTCTCGTGGTTTGATCCATACCTTTTTTAGATTTAGTATTACAGTATATCGATATACGTATCGACATTACAGTATTATATTAAAAAAAAATAAACAGGAGCTGATCTTGTGAACCATATAAAAAAATAAATTTACAATACCAGATCATTCCGCTAGTACATGTTATGATTATAATTCAACACCATTTTATTATATTAAAAATGATGTTGGATTATAATCATAACATGTACTAGCGGAATGATTTGGTAATTGTAAATTAATTTTTTTATATGGTTCACACCGGGTGAAAGATCAGTCGTGTAACATCGACGGTTCCTCTTGTTTTTATATCATTACCTCCCTGTTATGTAAAACACCCACGCATGAATGTTTTTTTTTTAATTCCAGGAAATATAAATTCTAGTATTTTTGATTTTTGTTTAAAATTTATTTTTATTAATACAGAATTATGCCTCTATTTACACTATTTAATCAAATTCAAATTGGTTCCGAAGTAACTTCAAAATTTTTTTACCGTCATGCAAAGTTTTGCGCTTCTCATCAAATTTTAGTGATTTTTCTGGCAATCTCTGTAATCTTACCTCTGTGTTATCCTGCTTTTAATACTTATTACTTAAATCCTGTCAGAGATTTCAGGCATACGTTTTTTTGGGAATTATCATCTAGGTCACATGTTTCAAGAGATTATTTTGTTAAGAAATATGGGACTCAACCTTCGTTTCATGTAGAACAGGTTATAATAACAAACTTGAAGAAACAAAATATGGGTGATGAAGTTGGTGTTTTGAGAAAAGATATATTATCATTGATCTTAAACCTGCAAGAGAAAATAATGGATGCTTTCGTAATGTGCCCTAACCTTTCACCTATTAAAAGATATTCCCTTTCAGATTTATGTCTCAAACCTTTTAATAATAATACCTGTTTGATTCATTCTCCACTCGTTTATTGGCTAAATAACGCTGACCGTCTTTCTTCTGATTCTTCTATTCTTAAAACACTCACATTGAAAAGTGAAACATCCTCTGGAATGTTAGTTCCAATAAATTCAGTCTTTGGAAATGTTGTGTATGACAAAAAGAAAATTATTAGTGCGGATTCAGTTATTTTAACATATTTTTTGAAAGACATGGAGGAATGCAATGAAAGTCAGACAATGACTGTTTGGGACGCGATTTGGAGAAAAATTATTAATGATAATGACACTACTTTTTGTCACCCTGATGATCGAATTATAGAGATAAATATGAACAATAAAGGAGAAGTAAAACATTTATCTTTTAATGTATTAACTTTTATTATTTGTATTTGCAATTGTATTGTAGTTTTTATATTAATTAGTTAATTAATTTCGTAGTTAGAACAAAATGATTCTCTGGAATTTTCAACTGAACAGATTCTTTTTATGTTGATGTACCTGATTTTTTCCATATGCACCCTCTCTTTCGGTCTTCCTAATTCCGTCAAGTCTAGATTTGGTCTCTTTTTCTCAATTGTGGCTCACGTTGTTGTTTCGTTAATTATGTCGCTTAGTGTCTGTTCTCTATTTGGTGTTACTTTAACATTTACCTCTTTATCTTGGTGTGTTGGTCATCTTATCAATATACTGATATACATTGATCATTATATATGTTCAAATAATAATATGTTGTTTTTTTTTTTTTTTTTTAGGAAACTATTGCCTCTTGTCTTTATCTTTGCCAGTATTGAAATAATGGTTATTTTAACAAACGCAATAGCATCGACACCTATGCAATTGAATATAGAAGATCGCATCGCTTTAGGTAGTATCTTAGATACTCTCTTGACATCTTGACATTCTTTTTTTAATGTTCACCCATATCGTCTTTGTTTTTTTTTTTAGGCCTTGAAAAAGTTGGATATAATATTACAAAGATGCTTTTAAGCTGGCTCTTGTTGTTGCTAATATTTTCAGCGACAAACATTGGCTCGATTAAAGAATTCTGCATTTTCACTTCGATTGCTATGATTATCGATTATATGTTACAAATGTCATTTTTCGTAGCGATCTTGTCAATTGATCTTGAAAGATTAGAATTAGAGGTACAGTATTTACATTGACTAATAGTTAATTGAATTGATTAGAGATACTATCTGGATATCCACTAATTTAATTTTATAACATGATTAATAACGGATCATATCTCTAGACTTGGTACAATTAATTTAATTAATCATCTTTAATATGTTTCAACAGATGTCTTATTTATATAGTAAAACTGATAGAGAAATTCTTCCTGCTTCACAAACAAACAATTATACTCGTAGGATTGGTAGTTCGTTAGTGGTATGTATAAATTTTATAAACTTTTTTTTTTGTTTATATACAATGTATATATAAATTGAATCATTCCTTTTTTTCTACAAAGGTTCTTATCTTCTTGGCATCCATGACGAATGTTCATAATATTACTACTGACTCGTTATCCATAAAATCCGCATTAAGCAATTTAGTTGATAACTTTATAGATCTTCCCACTACTCATACAAATATCACTTATTGGGAATCATCAATGAATTATGAGTTTTGGAGAATTGTTGATCTTAACAAAAAAAATCAATTTATTGAAATTCGACCAACTAGATATTTGACTTTATCTTATACCACTGAACATGATAATTATGATTCATTTCGTCCATTTGGTAATGATTTGAATTGGAAGTTAATTTATGCGTCCATAAAATCTTTAGCTTGGTTTTTCAAAATTTTCATGTTCCCTATTATTGGTATAATAATTATAATATCATTTCTTATGGGTCTTTTATTACCAACGGATTTGGTAATTCAAATTTCTGGATTTTTAAAAAGACCAAGAAATAATGATTCAAATGAAATTACGCCAACAACTTTATCTTTTAGAAATTATTCTACTTTATATGACACCTCCCCTCGAATTGTAACTTTACGTGGTCGTCATTCAGCCGATGTGAATTTTCTTTGTGCGAACTTAAATGGTGTTATAGTAACAAGCGCTACTGACAAACATATTACATTATGGGACGGAAAACAAGGTGTACCATTAAGAAAACTTGAAAGATATATGCGTCGCTGTGAAACGTGTAAATGTGATAGTACTGGAGGTATGAAAAATTGTATTTCATGGCCAGTTAGGGCAATGTGCATGAATGAAAAGCTTGAAATTGCTGCAGCTGGTTTTGACGATGGTGTGGTGAGAGTATGGGATATAAAATCAGGGCAAGTAACTTTTATTTTGAAAAGCAATGGAAACACTATTGATATTGAAGATGCCGAACAAATAATGTCAGAATTTAATAATAATGATAATTCAGCAAAGAAACGAGTAACTTGTTTGCAAATTATAGTACCAACTTTAAATCCTCAGAATACGTCTAAATTAATATCAGATCAAAAAATACCAGCTATACTTTTAGCAACTTATCGAAATAGTTATTTTCGGGAATGGGATCTTGTTTCTGGACAAAATACCCATACAATTTTTACAAATCAAAAAGGTGGTATCGATTACCTCTTCGTGGTTGATGACAAAAAACAAGGTTATGACCTAGATAAGATCCATATTTTTACTGGAGCACGAGACGGGTCTGTCAAATTTTGGATTCGTACAATTCGTGATGTAAATAACACGAGCGTGTGGAACTTACTTTACACAATTCCAAGTGATTTTGGAAACGCGATAACTAGTATTGCTGCTAAAATGATCAGCACAAAGATCGGTATTGTGGTTACCGGTGCTATAGATGGAGAGGTTAAAATATATGATTATCTCACTGGTAAACTTATCAAGATATTGAGTCACGGAACTTTTGGAAAAAAGAAACTTGCAAAAGAGAACAAAGAGCAATTATTATTTAAACGACAGCAACATAAAAAAACTGACGACTTCTTTTCTGAACAAGATTTGTCTGAAAAAGATGTTGTTTCCCATCAGGATGAAATTACAAATATTATAATTCATCCATGTAAAGAAGAAAGTTGTCCATGTGGAAATACTGTTGAGGCTATCGGTTTTTCAATAATAACTTCTTCATTAGATGAAAAAGTGAATTTTTGGCGGTTAATCCGAAATGATGTGGATTGTGAGTGCTTGACTTCCCAAATAGGAGAATTTTCGATTAATGATTACGATATCACAGATGCCGAACGAAAAATTTCTTGGTGGGATAGTGCGGTAATAAAATTCATTGGGTTTGTGAGACAACCCGACGGTTCTGCAATCGTTTTTCTTAAAAAAAATGTAATTGGAGTTCGTCATGTTAAAAATTTATATATGCCCATTAAAAAATGTCATAGCACTGAAGGTGAATGGCAAGCCTGGTCTCTAGATATCGACGAACTTCGTACGCTAGAATCAAATGAAGAGATTGATGATTCAGGTAATTCCGATCACATTGAATTTAGAGTTAAAACCATTCCATTGGTTAACGAGGATGATTTGATCGTGGAAGAACAATTAAAAAAAAAGAAACAACACGAAAGTGAAAATGTAATGGAATTAAAAGGATTTATTAGAAGGCGTAGAGGTAACTCTTTTAATAATCACGAGCAAGGCCGAGTTGTAGATTTTAGGCATCGAGATCAAAAGCAACATTTACATCCAGATAATAGTCGCAATATTGGAGATGATGATGAAATGAATGAAATGTTACCATTTGCTTATATACGACAAGTCGTCAAAATGGGTGAGGATGGGATAGCTATTGCATATGGAAACTTTGTAAAAGTTATATTGTTTTAAGAACTGAATGATGCGTAGCTAAATAATTAAGATGACATGTATTATATGAAAAAATTCTTTTATATATTATATAAATAGTACCGAATTAAAATTTTATTTGTGAAAATCTAATACAATATTATTAAAATAATAAAATCGTAGCAAGTATTGTGCGGCGAGCATCTATGTGAATTATCTTCTCGATCTTTGTTGCATTCAAGACATGTCAAAAAAAAATTGTCACAGATTCTCGATTTGTACTATGCAAATAACATGTGACGATCCTTGATATTTTTTATATGTTATTATTAATTATTAATAAATTTTTAAATCATAATTTTACAATCATGTAGAATTAAAATAAATAAAAAAATTAATTGAGTTTGACTCAGTAGTTATCGAGAAAACGTTAATTAAAGTTTCAAAAAAAATGTTGAAAATCTAAAATCAAAATGATTACGATTTATTCTGTCAAAACAGATCCTGTTAAAACCGATAACTTACTATATTTGGTAAAAAATTAATCTAAGCTTATTTTATAATTAATAAGCTTATTTTATAATTGATTTCTAATAGAGAATACAAAGTGTATAAAGCACTATCCAATATTTAATAACTATCTATTTGCTATACTAAATTTAGTACAGTTATAAAATTTAAATTTTGAAAAAATTTTATTATTAACTTTAAATTAAATTTTTTTTTTAATTTAACTATTTAGACCTCTGGCACTTTATTTATAGGCAGTTTAGCCTAGTCAAGAAGACCAGCAACATACAGTATTATATTAATATTATAAAAGTATATATACAATTTTTGGTTGTTTAATTTAAGTAGTTTGCTCTAAAGTTTTACACTAGCTGCCATATCTATAGCCTAACTAGAAAGCTATCTATTTTAAACTCTCTAGCTTTAATTTTTGCTATATGTTTCTTCTTAATATATTCTTTTTACAAAGTAATTTGCTAAATAAGATCTACATATTCTAATTTATAGGCTTTTTTTTAGCTTGCAAAGCTTTTAATTTATTAGTCAAAAGATTAGATTTGCTAAATCTTTTGGTTTATAGTTATTCTAATTTTAGTATATATATTCTTTTTTTTTTGGGCATATTTTTTAATAGCCTAGTTGGTATTTTTTTTTTTTTATTATTGCCAAAAATTTATATTATTTTTTATTTAAAATTTTTTAAGCTAATTCCTGATCTTCTAGTTCTTTTTTAGTTTTTATAGTTTTAGAAAGTTTATTATAAGTTTGTACTGTCTAAACTAGTTTGCATTTTTCTGTATAACTTTAAATATTTTTAAATCTTCTAAATTTATTAGTTTGACTAGAGTAACAGTTTTTAGAACCAAGCTAATTAATAAAATTAGTTATTATAATACTAAATATTTATTTAAACTATTATATATAGAATTTGAATTCTGTATCTTTAGTTATAAAGAGCTTTTATAAGTAATTTCAAATTTTTTATAAATATTAAAAAAATAAAAATAGCTTTTAGTTAGTATATAATTATTGTTATTATTTAAAAAAAAATTTTTTAAAAACTTTTATTTTTTATAAAGATTAATAAATTTGTAACCACGGTTATTGTAACCGCACTGTGTAGCATTAAATTAAGCCAATTAAATTTCAAGATCAGGCATAATACAAAATCAAGATAAAAACTATTTTTTCTAAAAAAATTTTTAATAACACAAAATTTTGATTATGAAACCATTTTCTATGTTCTAACAAAAAAATTTTCTTGCTAAATTTTGATATAAACTATATCTTGCTTTAACTATAATATCACCCTAACTCTAACCTTTAACTGCAAGAGCTTATTTTATAAAAAAATATTTTTTTGATATTCACATTACACCTAATCTTAGTTATGGTTACAAAAAAATTTATTGTAACCACCGGTTACAAATTAATTAATCCTTTTTATAAAAGTAGATCAAACATGAATTTATAAAATTTTAGCAGGCAAATTTGCCTGCTAAACTAGACAGTTTAAGAGATAACTTTATTTTTGATATAGAGTTTATATTTTCAATAAATGTAGTATTTAATTATAGCTTTGTTATTTTTAAACTAAATATAGCTTATCTGGTTGTTTTTTAATATTTATATACAACCTGCCAAAATAAAATTAGTTTTGCTACTTTATCTTTATTTATTTTAGATATAAAGTTTATAGTTTATTGGTTTAGATATATAGCCTGTAAGATTTATTTTAATTTTTGTTTTATATGAATTATCTTTTAATTTATACCCAATTATTTATCTCTTTATTGCTATATTTAATTTTTTTTTAAAATTGCTTTACTATTTTCTTTTTTCTTTATTATTTTTCTTTCAAAAACAAATAAATCTTTTAGTTATTTTTTTTTATTTATTTATTTTTTTTATACTTTTTTTATTCTCTTTTTTCTAGAGTTGATTTGCTATTTATTTTTCTATTTTGCTATTTTACTACACTATTATAGTTAGATTTTTTTGAAAAAATATATATTATTTATTTTGCTATGAGTATTATTGCTTTTTTTACTTTTTTTAAGATAGTTATAAATCTGAATATAATTAATAGGTTTTTTAGTTGTATATTAGAATTCTAATATATAAAATTCTGATATATAAAATTGATACACAAAATCTCAGCAACAAAATTTCTAATATACAAAATTTTGACAAATTAAAATATTAACAATATTAAAATTAGAATTTTAATTTGTTGAATTTGTATATTAGAATTTTGTTGTCAGGATTTTGTATATCAGGATTTTGTATACTAAAATTCTGATATATAACTATTTTTTTCAATTAGCTTTTTTGCTATTTTTTTTTTTGTTTTTTTTTTATTAATAAATACTAAGTATAAAAATATTATCTGGGTTGGGTAATCTATACAGATTATCAAATACAGATCAAAATTGATCTAATTCAGATTAAACTAGTTAGAATTAAAAATAAATTAATTACTATAAATATTTGCAAATAATACTAAATTATACTATATATAATTATATCTATATTAAAGTAATTTTTTTTTTTTTTTTTTTATATTAAAGGTGAGGTCTTGCTCGTATCTTTATTTAATAATTTATATAAGTGATTAC
>CAJVPU010000583.1:0-16677 GCA_910591775.1 Dentiscutata heterogama | reverse complement strand
TTAGCAATTATTTTATTAAATTTTATAATTTTTTTTTTATTTTAATTTTATATAATTCCAAAATTAAAATAAAAAAATTTAGCAAATTTGATTAATTAGTTGTTGAGATATTTTAATTTAAAAATTAAAAAAAATATACAAAAAATAATTTGTCTCTTTTTATTGACTTTACTCTATATATTGCTATCTGGTACTATAGAACAAATAAAGTTATATTTTGTTATTAAGGCTACTTCAAGTAGATTTTGTTTAATATAACAAAACATTTTATAAAAAAAATACTGCAACTCTATTGGCTGAAAATTTAAAAAACAATGCTACAATTTGATTGATTAATAGCATATTTTTTATATATAAAATTTTAAAAATTAGAGTAAGAATTGTTAAACAAAGATTCAAGTTGAAATAACTTAAAATAGAATAATTTTTTTTAAAAAACAAAAATTTTTTAAAACTTGTTCATTAAAAGTTTTTAGTGCTAATGTTAACACTTGTGTAGCTTCTTTAAATACTATATTATTTTAAAACATTATTACTATAGCAATATAATAATATTTAATGCAAAGTTTATCAATATTATTTACAACTTGAGCCATGACTAAGTCATGTTTTAGCCATAACACAAATCATGGCTTCAATAATTATAGTTTAATCTGGACTTAGTTGTAGCTGATGCTGAGTCATAGTTAAAAGCTACAACACTATAGCTTAAGTTGCTTTGGCTTGGCTCAATTGTGTAGCTAAAACTGGCTTCAGAATAAGCTATTAACAGTATAGAAAACTATCTAATATTTGGTTAGTTCAATTACAAATGACAATAACAATAAAAAAAAAGTAATGATTGTTATTCACTTTAATTAAGACAAAAACTTGTTAAAACAATATAAAATATAGACAAATTTTGGAGATGCTTAAAGCCAGATTATCATAAATTTAAATTAATGCTAAGATTAAAGTTAGTTTGGGGCTTATATTGGCTAGTATTAGTGGTATCTATATGCAAAATAATCTTTTTAGCATTTTTTCTTATTAAATCAAGATAGACTTAGATACTCGTTTCTTGTATTTTCACTTTTCTTACTTTTTTTGCTTCATTGGGCTAATTCACATAAACAAAAATTTGTGATTTTGATTGGTCATGCATAACAGAAGATCTTATGATGTATCTGGTTTTATGCGGCCATTTTTTAATTTTTTTAACACTTAAAAGAAATTGTTAGCATTTGGTGTTACATAAATTACTTATTGGGGTAAATTCAGTTGTTGTATTGATATTTAATTTAGGTAATTGATATTCCTTAAATTTGCTTTCTTTAGTAATTTTGAGTTTTTCAAATTTCAACAATTGTATAAAATATACTCTATCTCTAGCACTATATAATGTACTATGTAGCTATATTCAATGTATAGTACATCGATATGCTGTGCTAGCTCAATTGTGCTCAAAAATTTTCACTATTGAATAGCAGTCATATTTATATAAAAATGCTAAATAAAGATTAAAAAGGAAATTTATTAAACTGCATCAAAAAAAAATCTTGTATACATTAATTACTAAAATAAAAAATAATACCTAGCTTTTTTAGAGAATAGAAAAAAATCTATTTTTATTATTAAATAAAAAACATAAATTTTTTTTTTTATAAAAATAATTGTGATGTGCTATGTATCAGATTATTCCTAATAATAACTATGTTTCCATTTTTAAATGAGAGGTTTACTAACATTAATATAATATTATAATAAAAATAAATAGCTATGTAATGCATTTGCATTAACCAGAAACAGAAAATATTATATATAGATTTAAAAGCATGCTTGAAATTGATCTGTAAGTTTTAATATAATTATAATAAGTTATGTAGTCTCTTTAAACTTGTTTATTTTAATGTGAATATAATTAATTTTATACTGTTATAGGCTAAATTATACTAAATAAACAACAAATTAATAATTAGTACTTTATTATAACTTTTATTAATATACTCTTTATATTCTTAGGCTTCTCGCCAGAGGCGTAATATTGGTGATTCAGTTACTAATTCTTATTAACTTACGAATTTCTTGTGCATTATAACAGACTCTGACTACAATACGTTGGGTCAATACTTTACTTGAACCACAATATGTTGGGTTCTGAACTAGACCTCAGTGCATTGGGTCTGTCAACTAGCTTAATAAAACATCAAGCTGTGCTATGTTAAGTTCAGTATATTGAACCTATACTTCTGTATTATTTGTCAAGTTATATTTTGCATGAAATTTTATTGATTATTATTTTACTACTTACAAGAGACGGTAATTACACCACAGTAATAATAAAATACAAGATTCTATATTATTACTAAGATAAATTAGTCCTCTTTTTATAACAATAAATGTTTTGAGGCTAAGATGTTAATTAATAAAGAGGTTTCTAATTTCTTTCTAACACAACCCTTCCTCTTTATTATTTTAACTGATAATGCTTTTTATTAATTATTCTCTTGTCACTGCTCTTGTCACTGCTCTTGCGTCATTTTTAGGCTTAAATCTAATAACCAGAATTATATTGATAAACACATAGGTATAACTATTTATAGTAATTTCCTTATTTATACTACTCGTGTCCTAAAAATCTAATATTGCTACATTTTGGAGTATTTCTGGCGCAGCTCTGATCTTATTTTTGGAACAACCAAATTTCTCTGTAATATTTTTTTATGCTTATTTTATATATACCACATATAAAATTTTAAGTATTCATTTTCACATGATTGTTGATATAACCTAATTTTCAGGTCAGTTCTTCCGGACATAGTACTTTTTTAAAAATTTTCAATTTATGAGTGTTTTTATTATATTTCCATCGAGAGTATAAAGTTTAAACACACCCTTTATTTGAATTTTATAGATAACAAATAGTTCTTTCTAATTAGGGAGCTTTTTGAATTTTCTTGAGAAGCTTTAAAGACCAAAACAAGCTCTCCTCTCTTTAGGTCTTCGATTGTTGAGATCTGTTAATTATGTCTTTTCTTAACCTTCTGTTGGGCTCTTTCTACTCAGATAACTGCCACAGCCTTTTTATTTGGTATCATCTTGATCAAGTCAAATAGTCTTTAAAGGAAGGTACTCTCTAATAAATCTTCTAACTCACTAGAATATATTGGGAGGTAGGCCTCTCTCCCGTAAACTAGATAGAATGGAGTTATCCTTGTAGTATTTTGTTTAGCTATCTAATATGCAAAAAGGATTAATGAGATTAATAGGTTCCAATTCCAGATATAAGTTACTAGTTTGTCTATAGATTCACAAAGGGTTTTGTTAAATCTTTTAACTAGACCATTCATTTGTGGATGGTAGAGAGTTGAATAATGATGTTTGACCTTAAATCTTTTCAGAAATTTGTCTATTAGGTTATTTCTAAAATGAGTTCCCTTATCTGATAGTAGATATTGAGAATACCCATACTGACACACTATGTCTTCATATACAAAGTCTGCTTCTTCATTTGCATTAGCTGCTTCTATTGCCTTAGCTTCAGGCCACTTGGTCATGTAGTCTGTTGCTACAACTATATACTTATTTTCTTATGCGGTCCGTGGTAGTGGTCCTACAATATTAATTCCTACCTTATAGAAGAGGGCTTTGACAGATATTGGATATAACAGGGTTTTACTAAGTTTTTTACCTCTTTTTTGACAGGCATCACAAATGTGGATATAGTTTCTTATATCTGCATATATCTGAGGTCAATAGTACTTATCGCAGATTTTATTGAATATAATTTCTTTTCCAAAGTAACCTCCAAATAAATATGAATGTATTAAGAATAAAATTAGTTTAACTTCATGTTTTTGGATCACACATAGTAGGCTATTAATCTTATGTTTATTTTTTTTGCAGAGTAACCCCCTTATTACTACAAAGAATTTACTTTGAGACTGTAGACTATGGTGTTGTTGTGGAGATAAGTTTGTCGCTAGTTTATATTCAGTTATATATGTCTTTAGTTGTTGGTATCTTAGTAACTTCATTGTTTTGGGTTTGCCAGGGCACCAACTACCTGGTCTTGATTGAGGTTTCCATCAGATTTTTTATTTTTTTTTTAACTTATCAGTTTCTATATGATATGTTGTTTTCTGTTTTAGATAATAGTATACGGGTTAGGGCATCTATATCAAAGTGTTTATAATTAGGTCTATATACTATTGTATAGTTATAGGGTTGTAGTCTTAGAATCTAACACGCTCTTTTTCCTTTTAATTTGGATATGTTTAATCACTTAAGAGCAGTGTGGTCTGTGATTAAGATGAAGTGTTTGGCTTCTAAGTAATGATAAAAATGTTCTACAGCCCAGATCATTGCTAGACATTCAAGTTCTGGAGTTAAGTAATTCCTTTCAGGCCTTTTTAATTCTCTAATTGCATATGCTACCACATACTCATTATGATTTTCATCCTTTTGAGCTAATACTGCCTCTAACCCAGTGCTAGAAGCGTCTGTGTATAGATAAAAGGTCTCTTTAAATTCTGGGTACCTTAGAATTGGGGCTATTATTAGATGTCTTTTTAATATTTCGAAGGCCTGCTGTTTTTCATTAGTTCTTTTATAAGATGTACCCTTTTCTAATAGTTTGTATAATGGGCATGCTATTTTTGCAAAGTTTTAGATAAAAAGTTGATAGTATGAAACTTATCCTATGAACCCATGTAATTGACGAAGATTCCTTGAGACTAGGAAATTCTTTACTTTTTCTACCTTAGATTCATCTGGCCTTATACCTTCTTTGTTAATAATATGTTCTAGGTAGTGTATACTTGGTTTAAACAGATTGTATTTGTTGATATTTAACTTTAGTCCCACTTTCCATAATTTGTTAAAAATAAGTCAGAGGTGTTCTAAGTAGTTTTCAAATGTTCGAAAGTATATATTTATATTATCTAAGTAGATGACTGCGAATTTTTCTAGATATTCTCATAATATAGTGTCTATTTGACTTTGAAACATTCCTGGTACATTACACAGACCGAATGGTATTACGTTAAATTTGTAGAGGCCATATTTAGTGATTTTTTCTTTATCTTTTTTCATTTAAACCTACTTGCCAGTATCTACTTATTAAATTTAGAGTAGAAAACTACACCACATTTCTAAAGGTATTAAGGAGGTTTGTTATATGGGTAAAGAATATGAATCTCTTTTTGTTACCATATTTAACTTGGGGTAATTTATACAAAATCATAGCTTGCCACCCTTTTTTGGTACTATAACTACTAGTGAAACCCAAGGGCTATATGACTTTCTTATTAAATTTCCCTATTTTAATTTAATAATCTCAGTTTTTACAAATTCATTCTCATCATGAGATATTCTATATAGTCTTTGTTTTACTGCTGTCGCATCTTCTGTATTTATAATGTGCATAATAACACTTGTTTTTTCTAGATCGTCTATGTTTTTAGTGAACAACGCCTTTTCCTTTATCAGAAATTCTTTTGCTTGGTCTGGGGTCATTACATCGATGTTTATGTATTCTTGAATTCTTTTTACTACTGACTTTCCTTCTTTTTCCTTAATGGGAGATCTTTTGTATTAGTAAGAAATAGTGCTGGGTTTTTTTTACTTTCTCTTTTTTAATCTGATAGCTAACCATCTACTTCTAACCATTCATTTGTGAAATACCCGTCTATTTCTTCCAGGTTATCCTCTTAATAGTCAAACTCATCAAATATATCACCTCTATCACTATTATATTCCTGTTCTTCATAACTTGATATGAGTATTTCGATACCTGTATTAGAGATTGGGATTTTTACTGCTTTATCATTATTCGATATGTGTAATTTTTGACTATCAAAATATAGTCGGGCGTTGGCTTGTTAGAATAAATCAGTTTCTAACAATAGAGTTTCTTCTGGAGATTCTATTATTTGTAAGAAAATTGGTACCATTATATCTTGAATAGTTATCTCAACATCTTTTACTTTACCCAGAGTTTTTGCATACACACCAGTTGCTATTATTACCATGTTTATAGAATTATCGTTAATTTCTAACTCTAATTTATATAATAATTTACTAGACATGATACTTATGGCTGCATCTGAGTCTAGAACTGCTATTATCAGATCATTATGAATTCTTACATAGCATTGGGCTGCTGTAGTTCTTCGCATTTTTTCTGAATTTATGAAGTTTGCCTCACGTAGTAGTAGTGGTCACCTTAGTATATCAGCTAAGTTCTTTCTTTGGTTTGGGTATTGTAGTATTTGCCCAAATGTTGCACTTACTGGTAATGATGATATGTCATCTGTGACATTATATGGTTTGATAGAATCTACCACCAAGAGTCCACATTTACTTTTAGGTTTTTTCTGTAAATCCCAGAATGTAACATGAGGACCCAGTAATTAGTCACGTGAAAAATGCACAAAGTGCAATTAATTACATTTTGGATTGGGAATAGCATATTAGATCTAAAGGAGTATATGGGAGAATAAAGAGAGGATATTAGTAGAAATTAAATATTCTTAAAAATATTACAGAAAATAAACATAATTAGTTTTATATAGTTTTATTAAATATTAGTTGTGAAGTCGCATTTGTGAGTGACTAAATTTCATCTTATAAATAAAGGCCGAATTGGCCCTAAAGAGCAGTATTCACTCATTGCTTTATTAAATAATAAGTCCTAATTATTATACAATCGCCCAATAAATAATACACTAACACTATACTCTGATAAACCCTATATAACTGTCATAAACATCGTTGTTGCTGAACCCTTTATCACGTGACTTAACTAACCTACTTTCGTTGACCTCAAGTAACTAAAGCCTTAATCACCCACTAGCCAAATCTAACATGCCTCTTTCGTAAGGTTACTTACCGCAGGTTACATGAGTTTTTGGATTGTGGAGTGACCAAGCCGCAGCTATCCCAACCATAACAGTTCATACCGATGAGATTTTCTTTAATTATTTCTATTTTTTGATCTCTTCTCTCTTTTTCTTGTTGGGTTTCAGGTAATTTTCTTTTTTTTAACTTTTTATTCCAGTTTGGTTTATTAGGGTGTTTCATTATTTTTGAGATATCAGCTTATCACTTATTGTAAATATCTCTTCATTTACTTCACAATAGTTTATGATTTTTGGTCTTTTGTCTAGTCTTTTTGTACCCTTTTGGTTTTTAACTAAATGCTTGGGCTTTTCAGAGAGACAAAACCTAGATATATGTCCTAACTTACCACATCTATAGTATTCTTGGTTCTTTTTTTGGTCTTGTTAGATATTTCTTTTTTTGTAATTATCCCTTCTTTGAGTTATTTTTCCTGCTATGGTAGCATAATTTACAGCTATCTCATCGATCTTTCTTTTTAAATCATTTAATTCACTATTTATCTTTTGGGGTTGTTTTATTTTTAACTGTTAGCTATAGTAATTATCAGCTTCTACTTGTCTAGCTGCTGTGATTGCTTTATTCAGATTCTTTGGTGCTGTCACAGCTACAAAGGTAGCGTTTTTACTCTTTAACCTGCTCAAAAGCATTTCTACTACATACGTATTAGGGAGACAGTTGTTTGTGTTTACTCTGCTAAGTAGTCTTTTAAACTTAGTAGTGTATATATTGATCTTTTCTGAGTCTTTTTGGGTTAAAGTATTAAGCTCTATTTGCTAGTGATATTGTCTTTCAAGTAGAACTGGGCCAGGGCATAGTACATTTTTTCCGCAGCACGTGATGTAGATCAGTGATAATTCATGATTTTGTCACTTTTTTGTATATCATCTTTTAAACTTTGAGCGAAGGTTTTTCTATACCCACTAAGCCAAATTTGATAAACTTTTTTTTTATTTGAATCCTACAAATATGTAGAACTAAAATAAAAAAAATTTATCGAATTTGGCTTGGTGGTTATCAAGACACCTTCGCTCAAAGTCTTAAAAAAAAACTCAAAACGTCTCAAGATAGAAGCTGCACTGAAACTTTTTTAACTTTGAACGAAGGTAACTCGATAGCTACCAAGCCAAATTTGGCAAACTCTTTTTTATTTAGATTCTATAGATCTGTAGAATTTAAATCAAAGAGAGTTTACTGAATTTGGCTTGGTGGTTATCTAAATACCTTCGTTCAAAGTTTGAAAAAATTTTGGCACAGCTTCTATTTTGATAAACGTTCTGAGTTTTTAAGACTTTGAGCGAAGGTGACTCGATAACCACCAAACCAAATTTGATAATTTTTTTTTTATTTGAATTCTACAGATTTGTAGAATTCGAATAAAAAAAAATTATCAAATTTGGTTTGGTGGTTATCGAGACACCTTCACTCAAAGCCTTAAAAACTCAGAACGTTAATCAAAATAGAAGCTGCGCCGAAATTTTTTCAAACTTTGAACGAAGGTATTTAGATACCCACTAAGCCAAATTTGGTAAACTCTCTTTTATTTAAATTCTACAGATTCATAGAATCTAAATAAAAAAGAGTTTGCTGAATTTGGCTTGGTGGTTATCTAAATATCTTCGTTCAAAGTTTGAAAACATTTTGGCGCAGCTTCTATTTTGATAAACGTTCTGAGTTTTTAAGACTTTGAGCGAAGGTGTCTCGATAACCACTAAACCAAATTTGATAATTTTTTTTTTATTTGAATTCTACAGATTTGTAGAATTCGAATAAAAAAAAATAATGAATTTGGCTTTGTGGTTGTAGTTCAAAGGTTAAAAAAAAAATTTGCGCAGCATCTATTTTGGTAGATGTTTTGAGTTTTTTAAGACTTTGAACGAAGGTATGACTTTGAGCGAAGGTATCATAATACCTTCCCGAAATACTATTTTCCTGATCCCATAATTCTGATATCCTCTTTTCTGACAAGACATATTTTTGACAATATATGACAGACTTTTCGCTAACAAACCCCTTTCTCTGAACTCTGATCTCCCAACAAGAATTTTTTTTTTTCTGAAGCCAATTCACCGAAAATATTTTATGATATTCAAAATATGTCATTAGTAAAATTGGATAATAGTGTTATGACTTCAGTAAGATAGTATTTTAGTAAAATTGATTTTGGGGAGTTAAACCATAATCGATCAAATTTGTATTAAGATAAATAAGTTACGGAATACCCGATTTATTAAAGAAAATTTCAACAAATTATTTGTTTCAAACCATTTTTTTTTTTTAAATTAGCTTATCAAAACTTATTAATATCAAGTATTTTTATTTGTTAACAGCACACTAACATGTCTAACATTTATTTTTTTATTATATCCATCAAATTTTTTGATTCTATAACGAGAATAACTAAAATTATATTTTAATACTTTAGCTCTATTTCGAATATTATCTAGGTTGATGCTTGATATTTCGATTAAGTATTCAAAGTACGCATAAATAATAGTTAATGGCTGAACGCCATTGACTTTTATTTTGATTATCCTAAAAAAAAATATTCGTTAATTTATAACTATGCGTGCGCATTTAGAGTTTCTATATAAGTATATAAAACTTACATATTTAACAGTTAAAAGTTATAGATATAATCCTTATTTAGTTTAATCTTAATATCCTGAAATAGAAAATTTCAATTAATTCATATTACTGCAGTATGTATGCAAGTTTCCAAATAAGACTAGAACATAGTATAAAGTTATCTAACGACCAAAATAATTGCCCGTCAAAGATCTGATTGAAAAGAGAGCCGTTCGTGAAAATTAGAGAAAAATGAAAATCTATTTAAACAGCATCTTTTAATTTAAATTTTTATCAGAATTCAATTTTCTAATAAATTATTTAAACAAATACCTTTCGTGATTTAAATTATTTAAACAAATACCTTTCGTGATTTAAATTATTTTTTGTTAAAATCGTTAAATGTAACTCTTGCAATAATGACCTTCAACCAGAAGCTTTTTTTCATAAAGGAAAAGCCTATAAAACATGTGTGTCTTATTTCTAGAGCAGATAAAAGATCTGCAAAAAAAAATTTAGATAATAACACCACCATGACTACTACAATAGAATCGATTGCACCACAAGCTCTTAGTGATTATATAGCTGAATTAATTTTTAATGCTGATAATAATAATGGAATTTCGGTTGAAATATATTTGGATCTTAATGATGATATTTTTTCAATAGCAACATTTGATGATCCTAAATCAATAGTAAAAATAATTATTGACAAAATCGAAGAAGGAGATGATTATACCTGGACTGCTACAACATCATCTTGGCTATCAACTCGGTTTGATAATGTTGCTACATACTATTTTGCATGTTCTCAATCTTACGAATTGGAGTGAGAATATAAAAAATCAAACTGAAAAAGAATTGAAAGGTTTGACTGTCATGGCAAACTAATTATTCATATTGAAATTCCTGCAATGGAAGCAACAATAAAACTTCATCATGATATTCTTCATGAAAAAGCAGAAGACAATACAGTATCAGAAGAAGTTAAACAAGCGATTCAAGCAAACCTTCATTTGGATCCAGTACAAATTCGAGCAATTCTTCGTAATCGATTTGATATTCTAAATATAACTGCAAAACAAATTCATTACTAGTGGTCAGTATTTACACAAAATTTATATAAACAAGATGAAGACCATGTTATTTCAGCACTTAACTTCCTTAGAAATAATAATACTGGCTGTAAGCTTTGTTTCGAATTAATAACAGATAAAGTAACTGCAATTGGTTTCATAACTCCTCTGTTTAAAAATATTTTGTCAGCATCAGAAGTTCATTGTGATGCGACTTATAAAACTGCAAAAGGTCGATTTGAACTATATAGCCTTATTGGTAATATTGACAGTGCAGGATTTCCATTATCTTATTTAATTTTAAACACTATAAAAGCTCAAAAAAAAGAATCACAAGATTACTTACGAACAAATACTCTTGCTGGTTTTTTTAATTTTGTTCGGAGCCATGGGTTAAATCCTGGTTATTTTTATACTGATAAAGATTTTGCTGAGATAAATGCAGCAAAAGAGGCATGGCTAAATGCACATATACAGCTATGCCAATGGCATATTGAACATGCAATAATGGAAAAGTTAAGAAGCCGCAAAAGAATACAACATACCAAATATCAACCTGAAGAAGCTACTGCTGAGTTTGACTTTATTAATCCAAATTTCAAGCCAGATTTAACACGTTCTGAGCCAGAATATTATATTGTATATTCAGAAAACCTACAAAAAGATATTATAAATCTTGTTAAAAAACATTTTAATATGCATTCAAAAATTCCAATAAATGCTGATGATCAATTATTAAGACCTATAGAAATTCGAGAAAATGCAGTACGTGAATTGTATGAATTTTGTGTAAAAAAAGAACTTATTATATTATGGGCATACTTATAGTCTTCATGGTATAAAATATCATGATGGTGTCTTTGGGCACGTTCAACTCATACAACAATACCAGTTGGAAAAACAAATATGATGATCGAATCACATTGGAAAGTACTCAAGCATTGTTATCTTAATCGCTTTAATCGACCATGATTAGATTATCTTATATGGGTTATTTGTTCTCGTGCTTTACTGACCAAATAGATCATTTTCAACAAATACAACTTGGTTGAGTCACACCAAAATGGTTTGATGAATTTAAAAAAAGCTAGAATCAACTTGCTGCAAGACCTATTACTGATGATGCAAATGAATATTATATGATTAATTTGACTTGTTGGGTATGTAGTTGCCCTTCATTTCTTCTTAGTCGATTTCTTATTTGCAAGCACCTAGTTCATCATACAATCAAGAAGGCAACGCTACAAAATTCAGAAATTAGACTTATATATAAAAATTTTAAACGACAAACAGATTATCCATTTCTTATTTGGGATGCTAGTAAGCCAGATGATATGTTACTTACCTAGATTTTAGTTTGCAAGTACAATCTAGCACAGCTTTTAGTGCTGATGGTGATAGTGAAATGGTCGATCCTGAGATCTATCAACAATATGAAAGCAAAGTGGCTAAATTAGAGTATCTAGCAAGCCATCTTAGAGAAAAACTATCTATTAATAATATATGACATGTTAAAAATGTAGTCGAAAATATGAGTCAAAAATTCACTATCAATAATGATATAAAATCATCACAGCATAATTCAAACCGTAGTAATACCTGGAAAGCGAAGCCATGGACTATGTTTTTGTAAAATTACTAATTTTTTTTAGTTCACAAAATCAAAAGTTTTGAATTACTACTTTCCTTATATCATTCTTTTAGTTTAATCTATTTATTTTTCTCAACTCGTCTCTGGCAGTTATCTAAAATAGTTTGGTTTTGACTTGGCATTTTAGAAATTTAGTTAGTTGTTATATTTGATTTTTAATTAGTACTTTTAGATTATTAAATAATTATAAAGTATCAATAAAAAATATTTGGTTTACCTTTAAAAAAAAAAAGATTGATCTATTTTAAATTAAAAAAATATAAGTGGTTCAATATCTAATAAAAGTCTTCGATAAAAAAGAACTTGATAAAGATTTCTACAAGTTAGAAATTGAAAATTTTATAATACAGTAGTAAAGGGGTCTTTGATAAAAGAAATCAGAAAGAGTTCGATCAAAGTGTCTTACAAAGGTTTTTTAAATAATTATCACTGATTATATCAGTACTGCGGAAAAGATGTACTACGGCCTGGCCTCGATATGGAAATCCAAGCCAAATTCGATGAATTTTTTTTTATTTAAATTCTACAAATTTGCAGATTCAAATAAAAAAAAAGTTCATCAAATTTGGCTTGGTGGTTATCAAGTTACCTTCGTTCAAAGTCATAAAAACAAAATGTTTATTAAAATATAAGTTGCGCCAAAATTTTTTTCAAACTTGAATGAAGGTATCTTGATAACCACCAAGCCAGATTCAATGAACCTTTTATTTGAATTCTACAGATTAATAAGATTCAAATAAAAAAAAAATTCATTGAATTTGACTTGGTGGTTGTCAAGATACATTCATTCAAAGTCTTAAAAAACTCTAAATGTCTATCAAAATAGAAGCTGTGCCAAATTTTTTTTTAACCTCTAAACAACAACCACAAATCCAATTCAACAAATTTTTTTTTATTCAAATCCTACAAAACTGTAGAATTCAAATAAAAAATTTTATCGAATTTGGCTTGGTGGTTATCAAGCACCTTCGCTCAAAGTCATAATAAAAACTCAAAACGTCTATCAAGATAAAAGCTGCGCTATAAATTTTCAAACTTTGAACAAAAGTATTTTGATAGCGACTGAACCAAATTCGGTAAACTCTTTTTTATTTGATTTTACAGATCTATAGAATCTAAATAAAAAGAGTTACCGAATTTGGCTTGGTGGCTATCAAGATACCTTCATTCAAAGTTTGAAAAAATTTTGGCACAGCTTCTATCTTGATAGACGTTTTGAGTTTTTTTTAAAACTTTGAGCAAAGGAATCTCGATAACCACCAAGCCAAATTCGATAATTTTTTTTTATTTTAGTTCTACATATTTGTAGGATTCAAATAAAAAAAATTTTATCGAATTTGGTTTAGTGGATATAGAGAAACCTTCGCTCAAATTTAAAAGATGATATACAAAAAAGTGACAAAATCGTGAATTATCACTGATCTACATCATGTGCTGCAGAAAAAATGTACTACGCCCTGACCCAGTTTTTCAAGTAGGGCAAAGTATTCAATTAATAGATGGTAAAAGCTATGATTTATTTATTCTCCTCTTAGGTATTCCAATACTTAATCTCTCCTTTATTTTCTTTATACCAATCAGCTGCTGTTTTCTTAAGGTATTTCAATGTAATTTTTAATCTATAATCTTCAACCCAATTGTTAGCTTCGGATGCTCTTTCGAACTCATCAAACCATTCAATTGGATCTTTGTTATTGGTACCATAAAAATTTTAATCTTTATATATTACTTTCTCTTGGTCCTAATCTTCCCTTAGAGTTGTTGGTAAGAGAATTGGCTAGCAATTCTATTATTTCTTTAAACTGTTCTGTATTCAATTTTTTTTTTAAAAAGTTCTATCTCATAGTCACTACTAAATTTTTAAGAAGTTCTATCTCACAGTCACCACCAAATGTTATAGGCTAAATTGTACTAAATAAACAACAAATCGATAATTAGTATTTTTATTATAACTTTTATTAATGTACTCTTTATATTCTTATTCTTCTCACCAAAGGCATAATGTTGGTAATATGGTTACTAATTCTTATTAACTTATGAATTACTTGTGTATTATAACTGACTCTGACCACAATACGTTAAGTTAATACTTTACTCAAACTGGAGTATGTCAGATTCTGGACTAGACCTCAGTGCTCGGATCTGTCAACTAGCTCAGTAAATGTTGAGCTGTGCTAAGTTAAGTTTAGTGCATCAAATCTATACTTCTGTATTATTTGTCAAGTTATATTTTTCACAAAATTTTATTAATTATTATTTTACTACTTACAAGAGAAGATAATTACACCATAGTAATAATAAACACAAGGTTCTATATAATTACTAAGGTAAGTTGGTCCTCTTTTTATAACAATGAATATTTTGAGGCTAAGAGTTAATTAATAAAGGAGTTTCTAATCTCTTTCTAACACGACTCTTCCCTTTTATTATTTTAACTAATGATGCTTTTTATTAATTATTCTTTTATCACTGCTCTCGTCACTGCTCTCGCATTATCCTTAGGCTTAAACCTAATAATCAGAATTATGTTAATAAACACGTAAGTGTACCTATTTATAGTAATTTCCTTATTTATACTACTTGTGTTCTAAAAATCTAATATTGCTACATTTTGGAGCATTTCTGACGCAGCTCCGACCTTATTTCTGGGACAACCAAATTTTTCTGTAACAATACCCAGATCACTATATCAAGATTGCAAGGCATAAATCAGTTATACTTTAGGCACTACATGTATAATCAAGACCTTCAGCTCTGCTTATACTAGTCAGAGATTTTTTAAAGTTGTGTAATGCAGATTATTTTGTTTTTTGATAAAGATCTGCAATTTTATAGTACAAAATTTGACCAAATTTTGGCCAAATTATTAACTATGCTATTACACTTTTGATATTTAGTGTATAACTACCTTATAAAGCCTTAGGAATCTCCAGAAATCTCTAAACTACAGAGCTTTAGAATTCTTTTTATAAAAAAATTTTAAAGGTTTTTTTAAAACTGATTGTTATTTTCAGATAATAAAAAACACTTTTGTTTTTTAAATTGAAAACGGTTTTAGAATAACCTTCTAATATATTTGCAAATTATTTCTATATAGTATATAATCACTAACTATATACCCAATTACCCAGATATAACTATTAAATATATAATATAGTATTAAATACATGCTGTATTTTTAAATTTAATTTAAACATTTAGATAAAAAATTCTCTATACTTATACACTAATTAATTAATATTGTTATTATTGCTTTGGGTTTAAACTCAATACAAAGTGCAAACAGAAGGGAGTATTAACTTGACAGTTTAATAACAATAGATTTTTAATATTTAAAAAAGACAAGACAAATTATACAAGATAATAAAACTTTAGAGCCTTAATACATAATGGGCTAATAATTGCTGTGCCTTATTGCCGTCTGTAAAAAACAAAAAACACATATGGTTTAGCAATAGCATACTTTTACAGCCTTATAATAAAAGATAAAAGAATAAAAAGACAAAATAATAAAAGAAATAATATTTTATTATTTATAAGTAAACTTTTACAACAAAAAGTTAAATTTTGAGGAAGGGAAAAAGGGGTCTATTTATAATATTTTGGATATCTGTAGATGTTCATCAAATATTCAAATACCATGTGATATACTAGTCATCTAGATTTGAATAGTTAGAATATTGTTAATAGGTATGCTATATCTAATCTACATAGTAGACCAGATATTAAGTATGGTAGATGCTTGTTCTAGAGAAGGATAAGTATTAAATTCAGAGTTAGTTGATCGGCAAAGCCACAAGGGCAGTTATAAGTATATTTAGTTTTGTTTTATTTATATAAAGAGGGTCCGAATAGATTAGATAATGTATTAGAGGTAGGTTGGGAAGGAATATGATGTGCTTTTTTTCAGTGAGAAAAGTTGATACAGTAGGGAATCTATATTTTGTAGAATAATTGGTCAGAAATTTTGAGAAGTATTTGTATAATAAGTTGAGAGGTGTTAGAGTATGAGATGTCAAAGGAGTCTAGAGCCTGGATTAGTGGTATTGGTATAAGACCTTTAAATATAGAATAAAAAGAGTAAGGGTAAAAGGATGAGGGTAAAGAAATAAAAGAAAAATGTGAAGAGATAGTATGTATGAGATTATGAAGTTGGTGTATAGAAAGATTAAGATTGGAGTTAAGGATAATTTCCTGTATTGAGGAGTTAATAGTTTGAGTTAAAATAGTATTATTAGAGCAAGTGTACCAGTGAGAAGGAGTATTTGGTTGGTTACAAGAGAAGCAATTATCAAGTGTAAAAGTAAGAGGGTATATGGAATAGAAGTAAGTATGTATTGGCAGCATATTGAGAAGCAATTTTATTTTGAAAGCTTTTAAGTAGTTTAGTTTAGAGTTGGTAAGGTTATGTGTAATTTTTTAATTGTTATTTTACTACTTACAAGAGAAGATAATTACACCATAGTAATAATAAACACAAGGTTCTATATAATTACTAAGGTA
>CAJVPU010000582.1:0-16679 GCA_910591775.1 Dentiscutata heterogama | reverse complement strand
TCCTTGTGAAATTGATATAATATCGTAATTATCTGAATAAAGCTAAGTGCCGGGGACCTAAGTGGTCACCTTAATATAAAAAAAAAAAAAAAAAAAAAAAAAAAAAAAATAATATTGCATATACATATAACAATCACATGATATCTACCTAAGATTCTATTCATATATTCAAAAAAAAATGCCAAAATGAATATAATAGTCCATAATCTATACAATTTTTGCACAAATACAAATTTAAATAGATACTATAATGTTGTTCTATTAACTTTGCAACATTTAATAATCTTTGATAAGCTTTGTTAAGTGATTCTTTGTCTAATATTCTACAGACCAACAGATTATATACTCTAACAAAGTTTGCAAGAATATGTTGGTCTGGTTCTTTTAATAAATCCTAAGTAATAATAGTAGTATATATCATTATAAATAATCACTACTAGTCTCCCATATATACTAAAATCTCTCTTTTGTAGCAATTTTATAAGAAATTCTCCAGATATCAGATGGTGTTTGTAATTTTTTTGCCCTTTTAATCATAAGTTCAAATCATCAATACTTAATTTTCTATCTTTTTTCCAAGTCATATAACAATTCACCTTTTAATTTCCAAAAATAAACAATATATTGGGTCTACAATTACATGTTTGATTGGATTAAAATAAGTAGAGTTCTAACCATCTCACCAAGTTTTCAAAGAGGTGTTTCTTTCTTTGATCCTTAGTTTTGCACTATAACTATTCATATGCATCTTTTTTAATTTTCTCAATATCATGCTCTACAAACCAGTCATCCATATCTACCAAAATTATATTGATATTTAGCATCAAATTGTGTATGTTTTTAATATTGAAAACAAGCACTTCTTGCTGATATTTGTCCATATAATTTTCTAGCTACTGGAATATCATATGAGTAACATATAATAGCATATTTAATTTTTTTGCCTGTAGCAGATTCATTAGTAGAAATTTCTATTTCTTTCCACAATTCAAGTAACTGATCGACCAAAGGTGCAAGATAATAGTTAATATTATCTGTTTTAACTTCTTTGGGTCCTAGTAGCAATACCAGAGTAATTATATTCTGAGATTTGAATCTGAGTTCACAAGACAAATTACAGATAACTGCATATATTACACTAGTAGAATATATAGAGTTTTAAAAATAACTAAACTAGTTCAGATTAATTATAAGGCCAAGATGTGTATCAGCATGTTCTAAAATAAAGAAATCCTCATATTGATTTTTAAAATTTTTCCATATATTACTATCATAAATATTGGCAAAGTAATTATCTTTTATATTTCTATTAACCTATTTTCTGCATGATACTTCAAATTTATTTTGGCTATATAATAACTTGAGCTAATATTTAATACTGATTGTTGGATAAGTAAGCAAAAAATAAAACAATATTCCATTCTTTGTAGGTATCTCTTTTGCCAATTGTTGATTACAAAGTTGTCTTATTTTAGATATTTAGTGACTAGGATATTTTACAAAATTACATTTAAGACATAACAGGGTTTGTCTAGATCTCTTTGTTATTACTTTATCAGGTTTATATAACTTATTATATTTTAAACATGTTGCATAATTATTTATACATAGATCTAATTCTATTAATTTTTGAAATATATATAGTAATTCAGGAAAGTTTTTGAATTGGTCTTGATCAAGATTAGTTAATAGATAGTGTATAAACTTAATTAACAATTCTGTTGCAGTATTGGGCAGCCGATATCTTTGTTGGTATTTCAAGATCCATATTAATATTTAACTAAAGTCTTCAAAATTTTCAAAATCTTCAAATATTTCTTTATTACTGCTTTCAATATCAGGAGCAAAATAATCTATTATAGTTTCCTCATTATCATCACTTTCAGGTTTAATTTCTGTAACTTCTTCATAATCAGAGTTATCTAAAGTCTTAAAAACTATATCAATATTGGGTTGTTCTCTAATTATGGGCTTTGTTTTTTTTTATTTTTTTTAGTTACAAATAAAGATTCTTTTTGAATATTAATATCAATTAAATTAGAGATATTAGTTTGCAATATGCTAATGCCTCCTATTTGAGAATCAATAGGAGAAAAAATATTGGCTTGAGATTTAGCACTTACTAATTCCTCACAAATTCTATATTTTTCAATATAAGTATCTCTTGTTTAAAGATCACAGAGTTCTCTTTTACCTTTGCATATTTTATATAAACAGATAACCTTTTTTCAAGTTTTTAATGCAGGTAATTTAATAAATACTTGATGACTCATTTTTAGTCTTTTAGGAGTTATAATATTAGATATTGGGAGACAAGGCAGAGAAGAAGTCTTTAAATACAAAATTTTTATTAATAAATTTTTTATTTACTATGTTACTATAATTTTTTGCAGCTAAACAAGCATGCTAAATAGAGTATTTTGCATACACACAATAAAGCACTCTTTCAAAATTTAATAAATTTCTTTTTACATTCCTTGGGCAGCATTATTTTATAATCACAAGATGCATTTTAATTATAAATCTATTAATACAATTTATAAATTTCCTTTTTGCTAAAAAACTCATTTTAAACATAAAAATTTTTGTGATATCTACTGTATTTCTCATAAATATCAGTATTTACTACACATAGACTAAAATAGGAATATTGATAATTACCTGAAAGAATTATATAATGACAGTACTCTAACATCTAACCTGAGTGTCTCTAATTCTTGCAGAACTGTAAGAGCTGGGTATATGGCGAGCGCAATTGTAGAAGATATTCAAAAGGTTCTATTTACAATCCCTTCTACCCCCTATGAACCTTTCACTTGCTTTAATAAATTCCTTATATCACAAAACCATCTACCTATTTCATTACCCCAAACACTTAACTCTTTCTTCTTACATTTACTAACAAATAGCCTATGGAGTAACCTCCAAGACAAAGCTGTTATCTTCATCAAAAATGACTATAGTGAAGCACATATCTATCTTCCTGGTGAACCCTGTTTTCTACCTAACTACACAATTATATTTTATTTAGAAAGTATCTATCTTCTTCTATTTATTTCTTTAAAATTGAACACTCAATACATCCCAAGCTCTAGCACTCCCCACTCATCTCTTAACCTATTAATATATATACACAATATTCAAGGCTTTAACCAAAACCTCAAACAACAAGTTTGGAAACACTATTGTCAATCTAACAACTTGGATATTATTTGTCTTACTGAAACCAAACTTGCTAATAACAACACTCTTACCTCTAAACCTCTTAAAACTTCTTACTATACTTACTTTTAGTTTTGTACTAACAGCTCCAAAGCTGGAGCTGCTATTATGATAGCAATTCCTTAACTCCTTACATACACAAAACTTCTCTAATTCCTGGTTATGCCATTATGATTGATTTGCTTTTTAAACATAACTTTAAATTCTGTATTATCTCTACATATCTCCCTAATGATAATGCCTCTATTAGACTTTAAACTCAAAACACTATTATCCAATGGCTACAAGATGCTAGACTCTTAACCTGCTTCTATTATACTTGAAGACTTTAATACCTTAACTAACAATATCCACTACTCTTTTATTAAATATAAACTTCTCCAATTTTTTACCTACAATAATATGTATAATCTCACTTCACACACTGCTTCATCCTCCCCTACCTGGCACAGCTCTAGATACAGCAGTAAGATTGACTTTATCTGGGCCTATCATACTATTATAACCTACCTAACTTCCTTCAACATAGATGACTCATACAGCAGCTCACTTAGTGACTACAAAATCTTGATCTCTCGCTCAGTGTTGTCCGTGGACATGGACATGGACATGGACCATCCATGGACATGGATGTCCATGTCCATGGACAAGCTAAAAGCTATGTCTATGTCCATGAACAAACAACAAATAGTTATGCAGTATCATATCTGCTTCTCATAGCCCGTATTATCATAATTATCTAATCCGAAAATGTACTAAAATCCTAAAGTTAGTATTGTCAATAGACCTGGACAGTCTAAGGCTATAATAATAAAATGCTATACGTTTAGGAATTAATAAAATCAATCCATATAATCAACAGCATTGCTGTCAATAAACATGAATATTAACTCAAATATGTTGTACGTCTTAAAATTTGCATATGATCAAAATTTAAATAGTGAATTTGATTAGGGGTGGGGCAAGAGTAGACATTAGCGGAATTATAACTAATTAGAACATGAATTTTTAGTGAATAGGCTTTTTATAGTATGGTGAGAAATTTAAGACATTAGGAATTTTTATAGCAAAAATTTTTTTTTAACCGATTAGATTTCTTGCTGATCAGCCAATAACATGCTTGGACATTGGACATTGTCTATGGACATGTCCATGGACATATGTCCATGTACATTACTTACGCAGGATGATCATGTGGACATGGACATTGGACATTGTCCATGGACGTCCATGTCCAATGATTTGGCTTGGACATATATCCATGTACATCACTGCTCTCGCTAGTCTTTTCTCTATGCACTACATAGCCAACGTAGACACAAAACTCAGATTTGTAAAAGAGTATTTAATTACAAAGTTATAAACAATACTAAATATGAAGAATTCTCTAACCAAGTCCACATTAATCTCCACTCTAACCATACTCTTTTTTTAACACAAACTCTGGAATTTCTTGAAACAACTTGGAATAATCCAAACTAGTATTATTATAGCTGCTTTACAACACATCCCAAATAAAAATTTACTGTTCACAACTTTCAGCATACTTTTTCTTCAAAAGCCACTTATTTATACTCTAACCTCAAAAAACTTGGCAACATTATTCAACATGTAAAACATGCTCTAAAACACTCTTCACCTAATCCTTTTCACCTTAACTTCTCTATTACATTACTTAATCAATCCACAAGCTTACATATTTTTTCACTACTTTCCACACACCAACTTCTTACTTCTGGATTACTGAGGCCAACTTTGAATAGAAAAATTTTTTTATGTCTAAAATATTAAAAATATTAAAGAAATCAAACAACAAATCTCTGATGCTATCAACAAAAGATGCTCCAAACTTCAGACCCATCCAATCTCAATGATTATTAGTATTCTCAATCGACACAAAGACTCTGTTAAATTTGACAATATTCGATTAGATAATGATTTTATTACTAACCCTCTATTAAATCACATATCCAACAACACTTTGATAACTGGATAGCTCCCTGCTACATTAATACCAATATATTTAACTCCCAATAGCAAGTCAAATATAACCCCAAGCCCCATATTAACCCAACTTGATACTCTAATATTCTTTTTGACTTCACTAAAAATAAGATTATCTCTACTATTAACCAACTTCCCAACAACAAAGCCTGTAGTCCATCTGAAATTAGCTACAAAATGTTCAAACATGCAGGCCTTGACTTTTTTACTGCTATTATATCTCTTTTTAATTAATGTCTTATCTCTCAAATATTCCCAAACAATAGAAAGAAGGCCATATATTCCTATTTCCAAAAGCCTATTTTTGATAGCAACCTATCAAACACCAGACCTATTAGCTTAATTAAACATATTAAAAAGCTATATACAAAACTTTTTACTAACTGTCTCAATACTATTTTGTCTCAATATAATATTCTTTCTCTCTTTAACTTTGTTGCACTTTCTGGCAACTTTACCTCCATCCCTATTCACATTCTCAACAACATAATAGAAGATGCCAACTATAACTTCAACCAACTCTGGCTACTTTTCCAAGATATAAGCAAGGTATATGACTCAGTCAACTTCGAACTATTTTAAAAATCTCTTCATCATATACAAATACCTCAACAGCTTATCAACATTCTAACAACCTCTTATTCAACTTTATTAATTAAGTTATTACTAATCTTGGTCTTACTAATTTCTACTCTGTTAGAAATGGTATCAACCAAGGTAAAACAATTACTCCTCTTTTCTGGAGAATCTACTATAACCCTCTTATAGTATATACTTTCTCACACTTTTCTAATTACACTCTCTCCACTTCTTGGCAAACTAGTCTTATACACCCCTCTACCAACTACCTCAATACCTCTATATCTGTTCTGGCATACATAGATGATACATTACAGATTGCCCAATCCAAAGAACAACTTAATGAAATTGTTAATATTGCCTTCTCTTTCTACACCATAGCAGATATTCAAGTTAACCCTACAAAATCAATATTTATTACAAACCAAACCCCATCTAACTTCTCATTTCTTAACTCCAACCTTCAATCTATTCCACTCTCCCAGCCTTTTAAATTTTTAAAATGTTGGTTTACTCTTAACAACAAACAAACCTCCCAAATCAAACTTATTCAAGATGAAGCTACTAATTTAGCCAACATTGCTAGTACCAAAAACATTACTGACAAACAAATTACTTATATCATTAATACTGTCATTACCCATACTATTGAATACTGAATTCATAATATCATTATTCCTCTTTCTATATGCAATATAATTCTTGTCAAATATCTTACTATTGCCAAACACAAAGCACATCTTTCTCACTCTACTTCTAACAGTACTCTTCTCAACTACAACCTCTATAATATCTACAATATTTGGGATATACAACTCCAACACCACATTAGCAATTTTCTTACTTGTATTAATAACACCTCTACTCTTGATACAACAACCTGCATCTGACTTCAACAATTTCAAAAACAATCTCTGGTCTACTACTAATTTTCTTCAACACCCCTATCCTATTATTGATAGTTCAAATAAATATTCTACAACATTTAAGATCATACAACTTCTTAATTATTTACATATTTCTGTACACTCTCACCTTAATACTTCCTGGCCCAAAATTATAAATGATAATAACACTTCACTTGAAAACATTCTTTTGAACCACCCTAAATACAACACCTTCAAACAACAACTCCAACACAAAAACATTCTCTATCTTGAACAACTTTGCTTATGTGACAACAATATACTTTTAAACTGGTCACATCTATCTCCCAGACTTCTACATATCTCCAAAGAAAAAAACCACTTTGGTTTACCTATTTAGAAGACACTATCCTTGACAACAAACTATATCAGACTATTTCAGCCAACTTCTAGCCTACTGGCGTTAATCTATTTGCTTTTCAAACCAACTTACTTTTCAAAACTCACAAACCCTGGATTCTTATATATCTCAATAAAGACATTATTATTGGTCAAGTTCGCAGAACCTTTTTCCAAACCAACACTATTTCAATAACTCACTGGCAACACAATATTGACATCTCAACTCTATATTACTATCTATTACCTTCTATCTCTTGCACTCCTTGCCAAGATTGCAATTTTAACTCCAACCACATATCAAGCTGTTGTACTTTAGAAGTATCAGCTGTTCTTTCTACCCAATTTTTGAGAAGGAAAAAAGCCAACAAACAACTCAACCTTAATGCTAATTATATAGATCTTATCTGTTCTGTCAACATTAAACATTCCTTCAACATACCACCCCATCTACCATTAACATTACCAATTTTATTATCTTATCTATCTTCCAGAACAATGATGCCTCTCTACAACTTGCCCAGTTTGCTTCTACCAACTTATTCCAAACCCAATTTACCTTCTATACAGATGGTTCAGTTAAACAACTTGGCACCAATTAATGCTCAATAGGTATTGGCTAGGTTCAAGTTTATAACAATCATGTTATCTACAATTTCTCTGCACAGATTTCCAACTGGTCTTCTTCCTACAAAGCTGAACTACTAGCAATACTATCTGCTATTTTAACACTCTCCCAAAACTCCAACATTGAAATATTTACAGACTCACAATCTATTATCTCTAAATATAACAAACTTTTATTTACATCACTACACTCCTCCAAATATCTTAAATTTAACTCTTGGCCTATCTGGCACATACTTCTTAATATTTTGAAAGCCTTCAATATACAAATCTCTTTCTATAAAGTTCAAGCACACTTTGATAACTCCTTCAATAATCTTGCAGACTTACTGGCCAACAACCACTCCTCCTCCCCAATTTTATATTTTAACTATACTAATTCTTACAACCCATACTCTAATTTACTATGAAAAAATGTTTTGTCGAAAGTCCTACTAGACAATTTATTAAAACAATTTGCAAAGCACACACTATTACTCTATAGTCTTCACAACACCATACCCAAGAATGGTCATCTTTCTCTTACTTGATCAACTGGAAAGCCTCTTGGTTATACTTCAATAACAATCAACACAACCTTACCAACCCTAATCTAAACCACTTAAAAGCTTTCAAAATAAAATTGCTTCTTAATATGCTGCCAACATATGTATACTTCTATTTCATATACTCTCTTACTTTTATACTTGACAATTGCTTCTCTTGCAACTATCCAAATACTTCTTCTCACTAGTACACTTGCTCTGATAATACTATTTTAACTCAAACTATTAACTTCTCAATACAAAAAATTATCCTTAACTCCAATCTCAATCTTTCTACACACCAACTTCATAACCTCATGTATAACATTTCTTTATATATTTCTTTTATCTCTTCATTCTCATCTCTTTACCCTTACTCTCTTCATTTTACACTTAAAGGTCTTATACCAATACCACTAATCCAGGCCCTAGACTCTTTTGACTTTCCATACTCTTACGTCTCTTAACTTATTATACAAGTACTTCTCAAAATTTCTAACCAATTATATTACAAAATATGGATTCCCTACTGTATCAACTTTTCCCACTAGAAAAAAATACATCAAATTCCTTCTCAATCTATCTAATCTATCCAGACCCTCTTCACATAAAAGAAACAAAACTAAATATACTTATAACTACCCTTGTGGCTTTGCTAGTCAACTACATTCTGAATTCAATACATGTCCTCATCTAGGACAAGCATCTACCAAACTAATATCTAGTCTACTACATGAATTAGGTATAGCATACCTACAGTGCGGGACAGCAAGAGACATCCAATCTATACATATAGGCACCAATTTTTTGCGCTTATATAATCAATTCTGATTGGCTAATTTTTGAGTAATTGATTTTGATTAGTTAAAAATCTATATATGTTTTCTTTTTTTTTATATTAAACGCCAATTTTTTGAACTCATATAAACTTTAATCTCTTATAACTTTTTTAAACCAAAGAATAAAAAAAAAATCCTCTGACAGAAATATAGTTTATCTAAAAATCTATCAATTTGTTAAAGGGTTTTTTGTTTTAGCTTGTTTTAAAAAAGTTATACCACTTTAAAGTTTTATTAATAGAAGTTGGATGTCTCTTGCTGTCCTGCACTGTATTAACAATATTTTAACTATTCAAATTTAGGTGACTCTTGACTACTCTAGTAGGTTTAGTTCACAAATAACTAGTTTAAACTTTAGTTTGAGCTTTTAGTCTGAGCTTTTTTTTTTTTTTTTTTGGTATTAAGGTGATCTCTATGGTCAGGACATTTTATTAGATTATTAATTTCAGATTATAATTACAATAAGAGTACATCAAGCTACATGTGTACTTCTAGTACCTAATTTAAGTAGTTCACCTGGGTTTTACAATAGCTGCCATACCTGCAATCTAACTAGGTGATTATCTATTTAAGCTTTCTGGTTATTACTAACAAGAGTACAACTAGCTATACATGCAACTTTTGGTTGCCTATTTAAGTAGTCGGCCCTAGGTTCTACACTAACTGCCGTACCTGCATCCCAACTATGGGGATAATTTAGTCTGAGCTTTTATTCTTGCATATAATTTATATTTATTTGTTTTTGTACAAATTAAGCTTTTATAACTATGTAATTGCTTATATAAATTAATCAATAAAGATATGAGCAAGACCTCACCTTAATACCAATAAAAAAAAATATTAGTAATTAATCTATCAAATTTAAAAAAAAAAATAACATTAATCACAATATGATTATATGTATATCAAAGATAAATATAGTACATATAACAATATTTTACGTATAAAAATTTAACCATAATAAGTAATAGAATGCTTATATATATAATAAGGTTTAACTAAAATAGGATAATGACAAAAATAAATATATTAAAAGTCACATTAGACTCTTGGTAGCATGCTGATACTTATATTGAGAATCTGATTTCTATTATAATTAAAATGCAAACATAATAAAGTTATAAATTATATAGCTAATATAACTGTATTTATATTTTTATTATTAATAATAGTATAATTAATTAATAAAATCAATTGGTCTAGTTATCAGTAATAGTATCTTGATATTTATTTCAAATCAAATAAATCAAATTTGATTGAATTAATAAATATCTTATGAATAAAATATTTAATAACAATAATATAATTATTGATCTATTAGAATTTTAATGAGTTTTTAGTTAAAATAAATTTATAACAAAGAGAACTTTAGTTTCTGATATCTATTTAGAGAAATCACAATTCAGAATTTTAAATTTTATAATTTACCAGGTTCAGTAATTTGATTTTTTAAGAACTGTACTCAGAATTTAAAATCCTGAAACCTATACACGAGTGACAGTATATGCTTTGTTTTGATGCTACAAATATTTTCACATCTATATAAGAAAAAAAATAAAAATACACTATGATACTTGTATAATATACTCTTCTCTATTTCTTTCTAAAAGTAATAAAAAACAGTTTTTATTTTTTCTTCATTTAATAAACACTTACTATATCATTTTGAAATACAAAAAAAGTCTTTACATCATCTAATATGAGTCTTTTATATGTTTTAAGTATTTCTAGTATTTCTCATTTATCTTCAAGTATTTCTCATTTATTAGTAAATATTGAAAGAAACAAAAAAAAATTAAAAAGATCAAAAAATCATATGAAAGAGATACTAAATTAATTTGGACATATATTTGTAGCACATATGCATATTCAGCAATTTTTCTTGTATATTAGTTTGTATAATACTACATACATCATTTGAGCCTATCCAATAATATTGCAGAAAATTTATATATAATATTAAATTAAGTTTGTGTAATATTAATTAAGTTTGGACAAGAAATTTATAAGTATCAATTCTTTAAAAAATATAAAATGAAAACTTACTATTCTGTATCAATGTAATTAAGACATACTAATATATAATTTTTACAATGACTGTTTATTCAATACAGAAACACAGAAAATTATATGATTTGTTTTAGTGCAACTATATCAAATCACATAATTACTAATTATTATATAACATTTTAATATAAAAATAATAACTCTTAACAAACTTAAATCACAATAAACTACCCTAAAAACATAGAAATTTTATGTACTTGAATCGATGGTTGCTATTTTAAAGATCATGATAACTTCACTGAATTCGAATTCAAATTATGGGTTTATACTATTTAAATCTTAACTAATAGGACATAAAACAATGTATATAGGCTAAATGTTATCAATATATAAAAAACCAAATAAATTTTTCAATTACTTTAAACCATTACTGTATAATTCTTCAAGTTTCATCTTTATTACCTACTAATATCGAACTTGTGAATTTAAAAAGCAAAAGTAAGTAAATGTGAAGCAAATATGCAAAAGCTAAAGTAAATAAATGAAAGCAAATAACTAAAATAAAAGTAAATAAATGCAAAGCAAATGTATAAAAGCAAAAATAAATAAGTACAAAGCAAATATATAAAAACAAAAATTACAAAAGCAACAATTTATTAAAAAAGCATAAGCCAATCTTCAGAAAAGCTATAATGATGACAAATTGGTATATACTGTGGGTTTAGAGGTAGAAGCTGAGCATTCTTATTTTGTTTAAGTTAAACTAATACAATATAGTTGTGTCTATACCATTGCAGAATAATAGGTTTTCTGTGATGACCAAGCTTTTGATTATATAGCAAAAACAAAAAAGATACTGCAGAGTCTACTACAAACACTACAATTGGTACATTGAATGTATCTGATGCTAATTGCAGACACTCTGGAGAATAGAACCAGAATTCTTATGAGCACATTTGTTCTATACATGTTAAAATGGCTATAAGTTGATCATATTATATCCAAGTATATCACAATACAATTCTTCTTGCTTAACTAACTGATCCTTCATTGCAGCTTTAATATCTTGCCACCCTTTCTCATTTTTAAATAAAGCTACAGCTAATGACCTAAACCCACAATGACCATCTGAGATTGGATTATATACTTGTAATACCATACCTCAAGAAATGAAAGTATTAGGATATGTGTTAGAATCTATTATATTATTCTTTTTTAATTTTCATCCAGCAGGAACTTTTTTTGAAGGTGCCTTATCTTCATCTTTGCTATAAATTCTTTTGTTATTCTAGATCGACTACGTAAATGTTTAACTATTGGTATCTTAATTTTATCATAACTTAAATTATCAATATTTACTGTCTCAAACTTGCTATTGTGTATATTATTATTGTGTATATTATTTAGATCACTCAGAGGTAATTCTGACACTTTTCATATTTTATAACATGATTTGAAACTTGTTGTATTAATCCTAAAAAGGCATCATGATAAAACTCTGGAATCTGCTTAAAAATTTGTACAACATGTGGATAGTTAGCATATTTCATTTTTTTACAGTGTTTTACTTGCCAATGCTAATGAATTTTACTCGAAAGAATATAGATATGTAAAAATAATAAATAAACCAATATGATATGTTAACACGAAGTTCTAGTTCATTGAGAAAACAGGCATGTACAAGTACTAGAAACTTCAATATATACAATATATGTTGCGTTAACTTTGTCATCAATCTGCTTTATATTATATGAACTATTGTTACTTTCAAGCACCTTATAACACCAGATTTTGCATAGTCACCCTCTGGTTTTACAAATGATTCAAATGCAAATCATGAACAAACTAATTGCAGATTCTCTAAACCTGAATCACTATTGTCGTTTACATGCTTAGTTTGATGTAAGAAAGTTTTATAAGCAGGCTTTTAAAAACTTTCTTGTAATTATTGCCAAAGATTCGTAAACAATCTATTATAAATATTATTTGACAAATAAATTGATAATTTTATATTTTGAAATAACTAGCTTTTATTGCTGTTTTTAAATTAGTGTGATAAATAAATTTGTAAATTCTATGAATCTTGCATTTTACTATTATTAAAACAATGGTAAAATGCAGGATTCATAGAATTCACAAAACTTACTTAACATACTAATTTAAAAATAGTAATAAATTTAAAAATTATGCAAGCCTACATTAGTAAATTTATATGTGCGAAATATCGTACAAGAATTTGTGATATGCAAAAATAATGCAATATTGCGCAAAATATTTCGCAAAATTTCACAAAATTAAAAATTTGAAATATTTTGCACAAAATTTTGCAATATTTCACAAGATATTTCGATAACTTTTGAAAACTCAAAATTGAAGTTATTCGCAAAATATTTTGCAATATTTTGCAATTTATTTCAAAATATTTTTTTAGATAAATATTTGAAATATTGTAAAAAATTTTAGAAATATTTTAAGATTCATCAGAACATTGTAAAACCAAGCTGGATTTGTAAATATGTAACATGGATTATACCAAGAGTACATTGTACTAATATTTTCAAAACTTTACAATAATATTCAAAACACTTATTTTTTATATTAGCACTTTACAAGTTATTAGCAAATTAAGTAAAGCAAAAAATTATGAAAGTTATTGCAAGGTTTTTAAACTTTGCAATATTTTAAAAGATATTTTGATTTTATAAAATATAAAAAATATTTTGCAAATATTTCAAAATATTTCGCATTATTTGTAAATATTTGAAAATTAAATTTTGCAAAATTCTCAAAGTATTTCAAACACTTTTACAAATTTTCAAAAAAGTTTAATAAATAATTTTATAGCCTTTTTATATTTTATAAAATATTGCAACAACATAAATTTAAATTATTTGAAATATTTTACAAAAGATTAAAATATCTAGCAATAGACTTATTAAGCTAATCGCAAATTTAAAATTTTTTTTTTTTTTTTAAGAGAGGTCTTTCCTCTATTTCTTTATTTCAAAATATATAATTGAATACAACTCATACAAATTTATACATTTAATGAAAGGGTGTAGAAGTTAGGGCTCAGGTTTACCCTCGACCTATTCTTAGCTAGAATAGTCGAAAAACCTCTAGGCTATGTAGTTAAGGAGTGGGAATGTAGAATTATTGTAAATGAATTTGTTAATCTATGCAATGAATCGTCTATCTATGGAGCTAAAAGGAGTATTGATTTCTAAAAGAGTGATGATAATTAAGGGGTTAGGAGTAGACTAATGTATGCAGGTTCAACTTGGTTTCCATATTTCTTCATGTATACTTTTAGTAATGATATGGTATATTTGTGAGATTATAGTAATGTTTTGAAGAGTTGATTCTAATTTTGTGGGTGTTGTTGAGCTGATAAACCTGATAGAGATTTGTTTTTTGATGTAGATTGTGATGAAGTCTTGTATAAACTCGTGAGTTGTTGGTATGTTCATCTTGTTTGTTTGGCATACTTTAGTTATTGCTTTATATATGATCTTATCAATTTTAACTAGTTTGTGTGGGCATATGAGCATGTGTACTGTGTCTTCTAGTATTTGGGAGCATTTTACGCAGAAAGGATTGGGGTGTATTAATGAGTTTTTGTGATAAAGATGTAAGTGGGTTGGCAATTCAAAAGTTAGTAGTTTTATTTTAAAAGTTTTTAAAGTTGATTTGGTCGGGCAGATATTTCAACTGAGTGGGTTGTCTTGGTAATTTAGATAGTCGAAGGTTAGTTTCTAGTTAATATTTGGGAGTCTTTGTATAATAGATTTGATTCAGTTTTGTTCATTCCATTGAATAGTAGCTTTTTCTTTTTGTATGATTTTGGGTATTTGATAGATTGAGTATGTAGTGAGAATGCCACTAATACAAGGTGTAAAGTTGGAGTTCAATACTGTTTGTGTTGCGATGTTAGTGTGTAGCTGGAGATTTGGTGTTAGGATCTTGATTTTCTTTTCTGATAGGTTTGTATTGATGGTATAATCTTTAGCCAGGATGATTGCTCTTATTGTCGATATTATGTTGTTAAATAGGATTTTGCAAAGTTGTTGTTGGTGATATGATGATAGATTAAGTATAGATTGAATTTTTGCTTGTAGCCATCTTTTGTCAGTAGTGATATTTATATTTGTTCAGAGAGAGAGGATAGTGTAAATTATTGCTAGTATTGTAAATGTAGCATAAGTATGAGATAGAAAGGATTTGTTTGTAATGTGCTAGATTTGTTGGTTGCGTTAGAATTGGATCTGTAAGAAGGGGGATTTTTGTTTGTCTGTTGAGTTTATAACTTAAAAGTACTGTATATAATTAATATTATTATCTTATTTATTTATATTGATTCTTTATAATTTTTTAATTATTTTTTTTAAATTAAAAATAGAACAAATATTTTAAAGCTAAATAAAATAGTTTACTTTCTATATATATAAAAATTGTTTCAAATATACAATCTTTTATTACTTTAATTTATTCTGATATATGTTTAAAAATATTAAATACAAACTTTTTAAAAAATAGAATAATATTATCTGCCTATAATAATAATATATAAAATATTAATTGTAAAATACTTAATATGTTTCTTGAAAACAGCCATATATATTTAAATACTATAATGCAATAATAGAAGATAGTGCAGATAATAGCAATATATACTGTATCTTACAGAATATTTAAATTCTCTTACTCTATCTAAAATGCTATCTTTTAAACTTGCTTTAAAAATTGGCTGTCATATTATACTTCTTCATAATCTTGCTTCTAACCAATATCTTTGTAATAGAGCATGTTTAATAGTAGTTTAGCTTACAAATTATATTATTAAAATACATATTTTTAGTAATAACCAAGCTAGAAAATTAGTTTTTATTCCCCACATTACTTTAATATTATCTTTAACATGTTTACTCTTTATTTTTAAAAAAAGTCAGTTTCCAATTTAATTAACTTTTGCAATTACTATAAACAAATCTCAAGAACAATCACTAAAGCATATTGGGCTAGATCTTAGAACTGCAGTTTTTTTACATAGCCAACTTTATGTTGCTCTATCCTGTTGTATATCTTCATAATTGATCAAAATTCTTTTGGCACAAGAAACTACCAACTGCTCTACTTTAAACATTGTTTATTTTGAAGTATTAATACAAAATAATTAAAGTAATAATATATTGCAACTAAAATAATACTAAAATAATAATATATAGAAATATTAAAAAGTTTTTTAATAAAATAAAAAATTTATTATATAAATATTATATAATATTAAATAAAACAATTTATAAACTTCCGTGACAACGCCACGAGTTAAATGCTAGAAATATAACTAGCAATGTTAGATATGCGGATGACTTTGTCGCCCGCTTGTGTTTTTTATGTTGAATTGTTATTTGATTATTATTTTTTTTTTTAGTATATATAATATATTAAGTGATTATTTAAATCTTATAAAAGGCGTGTAGCGACCTAGTGAAGTGGTGGGGTTGCTGCACTCCCAAACGGCAGGTCTAGAGTTCAAATCCCATGGACGACGATTTTGAAAAAACTAGATCTGTATCAGTTAACGTTAAGATTATCGGTTGGATCCAGATATC
>CAJVPU010000581.1:0-16688 GCA_910591775.1 Dentiscutata heterogama | reverse complement strand
TTTTTTTGGCTTGGTTATTTCGACGTCAAAGAAGCAAGAAATAAAAAAAAAATTGCCCCAAAATACTTAAATTTGGGTAAATACAGCCCCTTTATTTGCTCACGTGTAGTGATCTGCAAATCGGGTGTTACTTTTGTTGGCTACTGTACGAATGGAGATACAGGGCTGCATAATCATCATGGAAGATAATGTTGCAGAGGCAAAAAAACCCTACATTCATACTCTCTAATCAGAACACTAAAACACTAGAACATTAAACCACCAAGACACTAAAACACTATAACATTAAAACGTTAAAGCACTAGAACATTAAAACATTAAATCACTAAATCACAAAACATGTCATTTTGTGTACCTACGTACAGTACGGTACACCGTATTTCCAGATTTTCGGAATTCCAGTGATGTATGAAATTTGATCGCAGTAACTTGAAAAGCGCGATAATAATTCTCTATACGAATTCTACCTATAGGGGGATTAGTATACCAAACACTTGTTCATTGCGGGCTCACAATGAAATTATTCTTTATTAAGATAATTAACATTCCTTTATATACATTCTAAATCTTAAATTTATCTTTCAAATTCACTAAATTTAACAAATTAAATTTTTCAAAATTTTATAAATATTGGTCGCAGTTCTGGAAGAGGTAAACTCACCTTGTACAGTGTACGTACGTATTATTGTCTTATGATAAGCTTAATAAGCTTGTTTAAATTAAAAGTATGACTACTATAAAGATCGAACAAACTTTATTTTCATTTATCGTAATACTTTGAAATTTTTAAACAGTTTACATTTATTCTTTGTAAAATATAAAACTGATATAAGATATAATATATCTTTCAGAGTAAATATATGCTAACAGACATAATGACAAAGAATCCTGTTTCAATTATCATCGTAAGCTTTATTCATTGTATTAGACAATTATTAAAGATTTTATAAATTATTTGCATCACATGTTTGGGAAATAAATTGCTTTCTGAAGATCTTCGATAAAAGTTTAGCACAAAAACTGAGTAGTATCATATAACAAGTTTCGGCGTTATTTAAATCAGCGTTTTCAAAAATGCTTGTAGGCTTCGAACGAATTCTTTTTCAGTACACAAAATCTTTCATAGTAGTATTTCAAGCACAAAATACTGACAATTTTTTTTAATCTAATTGATTTTAAAACTATTCAAAAATTTATACTGCTTTTTTTCATTGTTAGGCATAAAATTAATATATTTTTTTTGTATTCAGATAAAAGTACATAATAAGCTTAATATTCAACTTTTTTTTTACAAAAAATAACGAGATAATATCTTTGTTATTAACATCATTTTATTTTTTAGTACTATCAAGTTCAATTTATTTTAATTTCTCGAATACAAATTTAGCTTCCGGACGTACTTTCGGGTTCTGATCTCAACATTGCTTATAAAGTTCAATATATTGAGAGGTGTTCCTTCAATCAGTTCCTCTCTATTTCCATTAATTATATGCAAACAAAGAATCATTACCGATCCAAAGTTTTGAAATGGTAGCTTTCCACTTGAAAATTCCCAGAGGGTTATTCCAAACCTATATATATTAGACATTTTATCTAGTTTATATTTAGAATCTATAAGATATTGGGGTTCAATATATGCTGACATTCCTTAAACAACAGAATTTGAAGAATTTAACGTCTCATTTATTTGTTTCGACAAACTAAAATCAGCAATTTTTGGTTGTTCTTGATTAATTAAAATATTTTTTGAATGCTAAAAATTGTAAAGAAAAATTAGAAGAAAATTAATAAAAAAAATATTAATGAAAAAAGACATACAAGTCCCTGTGAATAATTTCATTTTTATGTAAGAACAAAAGGCCAAAAGCAATATCCTTGGCAATTTGTAACTTGTTTTTTTTCATTGCAAATTAGTGTTCTTTTTCAAATAATTCCGTAGATTTCCTTCATCATCGTGCTGTAAATATTTATAGAATCCATCATTATAATTGCAAATTATTAATATTTATAAAATATAATGATAACCCAATAATAATATTTATAAATCATATTCATAATCATGCTATCTTTTGTAAATCTATAAAACTTAATAATATTTGGATGACAATCAACTCTTCGTAACGATTTTAACTTATAATATAAAATTAAAAAAAAAGGATAAATAAATGAATTAAATAAAGAAGCAACTTTAATTAATACCTCTCTAACAGAGTCTTTAATTGTTTCATCATCGAAATCATCTTGAGCAATTCTCCCAGATACATTTATAAATTTTCCGAAACCTCCTTCATCAATAAATTTACGGTCTGAAAATTATTAAATTTGGGAAGATTGAAGAACAAGTACCCCAGTGATGTCTTCATGATAATCACATTACATGATTAAGTGTTCGGCCTACGTTAGGGTTAGTGTTAGGGTTAGGTGATATGTTAGTTTAGGCTAATTTGTTTAGTGCTAGTAAACAAATGACGTAATTGCATGATTTCACATGATGTGATTATCACTGGGGTACTTGTTCTTCAAGTGTCCCTTATCTATTTTTATATAATTTTCAAACTTTATCTTTCCATTAATACATCGCATGTCAGCAGACTTTTGATAATAAAAAAACGCTTTACAATGATTTTTTTTGATTCCGATTCCATTTTCATAACAGACATCACATTATACGTTCCTTTATCATGATTCAACTTAGCAGTTTTTTTGAAAATTTCCGAAGACCTTATGTCGGTCCTTTACTAATTCAACTTTATATGTCACATAAGATCTTCAATATCAGCAGATTTTTTATAATATTCGAATGCCTTATTTTCATCTTTTCTAATTCCTATTTCATATCGAAAAAAAATTACAAACTTGATCAATTGCAACAGCGTATCCCATCTCTACAGATTTCTGGTAATATTCGAATGCATTAAATGCATCTTTTTCAACTCCTATTCCATTTTGATAACAATTACCAACTTTTTATATATTCCATTAGGATTATTCATATCAGCAGACTTTTGATAATTAACAAATACTTCATGTTCATCCTTCTCGACTCCTATACCGTTCTAATAACAATTACCAATTTGATTAATCGCTACAGCATGCTCCATCTTTGCAGATTTCTGGTAATATTCGAATGCCTTGTGATCATCCTTTTCAACTCCTATCTCATTTCATTACAATTACCAACTTTATATATTCCATAAGGATTATTAATATCAGCAGATTTTTGATAATTAACAAATTCCTTATGTTTATTCTTTTCAACTCCTATTCCATTCTGATAACAATTATCAACTTGATTAATCGCAACAACATATCCCGTATCAGCAGATTTTTATAATATTAGAATGCTTTATTTCCATCTTTTCTAATTCCTATTCCATATCGATAACAATTACCAACTTGATTAATCGCAACAGCGTATCTCATCTCTGCAGATTTCTGATAATGTTCGAATGCCTTGCATTCATCCTTTTCAACACGCACTCCATTTTGAAACAATTACCAACTTTATATATTCCATTATCAGCAGATTTTTGATAATTAACAAATGCCTCAATGTTCATCCTTCTCAATTCCTATCCCGTTCTGATAACAATTACCAATTTGATTAATCGCAACAGTATATCCCATCTTTTGCAGATTTCTGGTAATGTTCTAATGCCTTGTGTTCATCCTTTTCAACTTCTATTCCATTTTGATAACAATTACCAACTTCATATATTCCATAGGGATTATTTATATCAGCAGATTTTTGATAATTAACAAATGCCTTATGTTCATCTTTTTCAACTCCTATTCTGTTCTGATAGCAATTGAAGCAGATTTTGAAAATTAACAAATGCCTTATGTTCATCTTTTTCAACTCCTAGTCCATTCTGATAACAATTGCCAAGATTATTTAATGCAGCAGCATTTCCCATCTCTGCAGCCTTCTGATAATATTTGAATGTCCTATGTGAATCTTTTTCGACTCCTATTTCAATTTCATAACAAATATCAACATTATGTATTGCATTAGCACGTCCTATCTCTACGGCCTTTTAATAATGTTCGAATGCTTTATGTCCATCTTTTTCAACTCCTATCCCAACTTGATAACAAATACCAACATTATGTATTGCATTAGCATATCCCATTTCCGCAGCCCTCTGATAATATTCGAATGCCTTATGTTCATTTTTTTCAACTATTCCAACTTCATAACAAATACCAAGATGATGTATTGCATTAGCATATCTCATCTCCGCAGTTTTCTGATAATATTCGAATACACTATGTTAATCTTTTCTAACAATTCTATTTGATAACAATGTCCAAGGTTGAATATTGTACCAGCATCACCCATGCCAACAGATTTAATTATAAGATACAGTATAGGCTCTACGGCAACCGTAGGCAGTGCAAGAGCCTTATGTTTGTGATTAAGCACCGTAACTATGATAGCAGTGCAAGGATCTCAAGTTGTAATTAGGCTCCATGGATGTAGCAATGAAACGACCTCATGTTGTGATTAGGCTCTATTGCTGTCACAGGCAGTAAAAGAACCTCATATTTGGTGATTAAGTTCCACAACTACAATAGCAGTACAAGGATCTGATATTGTAATTAGGCTCTGTGGCTGCAATAGCAATGAAATCATGTTGTGATTGGGTTCTATAGCTACCGCAGGCAACGTAAGAACCTTATTTTTGGTGATTAAGCACCGCAACTACGATAGCAGTGCAAGGACCTCCCTCACGTTGTGGTTAGGCTGCGATAGCATAAATTAATCAAAATGCAACTAAATAGAAACCAATGATAACATTTTCATAATTACTGAATATAGTTAAATGTATTGTATAGTTTAAAATTTTTTTTTGAACCAAAAGAAGCTTTTATATAATATATTCTAAGCCATCCTTTAAAAAAAAACAAATTAATAATAATAACACTTTCCTGCTAAATTACATGTAATGTTATCCATGCGTATTTTATTTCAATTTCGTTATATCTGCAATTTACAAATTAGAAGAATAGAAACCTATAAAACACAGGAAAAGATTTATTTAAAGAGATTCTACGAACGTAAGTATGTAGGTATAATAAGTAAACGGAGGTCTATCTGATAGAATTTAAATGGACTGTAGCTAATTACTCGATAATAACTGGTACACACACAGGTCGAATGAAGGCAAATCGGGCACCAATCGGCATCCGATATGAAACTGATTTGAAACAGATATTTGGCGCAAATAGGAAACCTTTTAAGATACAAATCGGTTTCATATAGATGTTCAATACATATCGGAATGCCTATAGCTCTATAGGTAAATCGAAAAAGCTATAAGTAGTGATGTGCCACGTACTGTACTATACGTACTGTACTGTACGTACTGTATGTACTGTACGCTAAAATTTTGACAGTCATTTTATAAGCTCTGAAGTTTAGGCCAAAAAACTTATAAGTTCCTAAATATTCCGAAAGTATTCCGAAATTACGGCATAAAAAAAATTTACTATACGTACTATACGTACTGTACGAACTGTACGTACTGTACGTACTGTACGCTAAAAAAATCAGAGTATCATATAAATCACTAGCTATAAGGCAAGCTTTATCGATTTACCTATAGAGTTATCGACATTCCGATATGTATTAAACATGAGCGCCAAATATATGTTTCAAATCAGTTCATATCGGGATTACGTGATGCCGATTGGTGCCCGATTTGCCTTCATTCGACCTGTGACATTCAAGATGTGCTATAAAAAAGAAAATATTATGTAATATTATAAGGTTTAACTAATATAACACGTGAGCGATGAACATAAAGTTTACGTATTTTAACATGTAAATTCAAAATAAAGTTTCATAGCAATGCATACATCGAATTATGGAATCAAGAGTCGATTTAACTTTTTGAATCTTACAAATACAACTCGAATATGATAAAGTTTTGAGGGCACTCAGAACGATCAGATCGATCAGATCGATCAAGATAAATATGATCTCGAGTAAAATTGCAACCAATAAATAAGATGCCTAACGTTAATCATGAACTTTATTAGAAATGATCTGCTGCATGTCGACAAAGAAAGATTAGAGAGGGTTAAGCAGTAATGATGTACAGGTAATATTAATCATTAATAATTAGATGGCAAAGATCGTCTCGGTTTATAATAAGACCGTTCTATCACAGTGTTAACGCTTTTTGGTCTGGTCTCAAATCTAAAAACGATCAAAAATCCATTATGATGTCAGTTGTATTGCAATTCTGATAGGAGGAAACGTTGTTGTCACACAACTGATTTTACACACAGTGTGAAGCACATATTTTACAATACTTGATCAGTCTACTTGATCAAGTATTGTAAAATAATTTTTTTATGTATTTCACACAGTGTACAAAATCAGTCGTGTAACAACAACGTTAAGACCGAATAACTGTGAAATTGGTTAACGTTAAACTTATTTGCCATAATTAAATTTTAATTCACAAATATTTATCCGAAAATATATAAAACTGTTTGAATTCAAAAACATAAAATCAGTTTTATCAATTATGTATACAATTTTAATAATTTCTCTTTCTCTATTTATTGTTTCTTGTTGGTTAATTTTTCGAACAAACAGCAATAATAATTGCAGCTATAATCTGTTGGTAATGTTGCCAGCTCTTGTAAATAATGTTTTTCAGTGGTTTGGAAAAAAAATTACGTACGTTTAAATTATAACATTTTCTTTAATAAATTATAGTGACATGCAACTAATTTAATTTTTTTATTTTACATACGTATAAGAGATCTTCAAAGACGACTTTATCCACCAACATATATAATTCTTAATGAATGGAGTGGTTTTTTAATTTCTAAAGTAATTTATGAACTTACAAAGCTTGAAGTTGCTGACATAATTAAAGCTCAAGGTGGAAAAATGAATGTATGTGATATTGCAAAAGTGACCGGAACTAATGAGGATAAATTAAGTAATTATCTGAAAGTAGACAATGATATATTAGTAATGGCAAAGTTTATTTTCTGATTTCCCATAATTGTATTTTATTTTATCAATAGATCGTCTCCTCCGTGTTGCAGTATCTAAAGGCATCTTTCATTCCCTTGGTAATGGAGTATACGCTAATACTCGCATATCATTAGTGCTATGTAAAGACCATCCAAACACATTTCGCAATATTATTTTGTTGTACAAAGAATATTCTTCAGCAACTCAATATTTAGCTTATGATTTGAAATTACAAACTGATAATAAAGAAGAACAAATGACATCATTTGCAAAAGCTCATGATGGCGTAGGGGCATTTGAATGGTGGTCATTGCCCGAGAATAAAGAAAGACAGGAGATTTTTAATAAAGGGATGATTGAACAGGATGGCATATACGGTAGAGGTCTTTTTCAAGGTTTGTAAAAAAAAAACTTAATATAAAATCCGTATTAATAAAATTTAATAAGATTATTTAATTGATCTTTTTTATAATAAGATTATGACTGGTCGCAGCATTGTAATGCAAAATTTGTAGATGTTGCCGGGGGAAGCGGAGGTTTTTTGTCCCAATTGTTAACGCGCTATCCAACAATGAAAGGTATCCTTTATGACTATCCTAGCGTTATTGAAATGTCTGAGCAGGTTAGTTTATTTGACCAATTTTTTTTAACTTACAATCATGTAAACTTATATAATTTGTTTGTTTTATTAAGGTATGGTTGACAAATCATGAAGAATTGTTAGATAGAGTTCAATTCTTTCGAGGTACTTGTATAATATACGTCGTCTAGACTCTATTAAACTTCGTATATTAAAATCCTTATATTTATACTTTAATTATTTTTATAAAGGCGATTTCTTTATAAATCCACCCCCACCCTCTGATGTTTACTTTCTTCGCTCTATACTGCATAATTGGCCTGACGAACAAGCCATCAAAATTCTTAAAACAGTCCACTCTGCCATTCCTTCAAATAATGCTAGCTTGTCGTGCCATGAAACGCCTTTATACTCCAAGTCAAAGCCAAAGCTTCTCATAGCTGAAATATTGATTGATGATCGAACTCAGTTTCCTCTTATATATCAATTAGACATCCTGATGATGTGCATGTATAATGGTAAAGAAAGAACAAAATCAGAAATTAACGAGTTATTAAACAAATCTGGATGGAAGTTGACGGAAATTACTTATTGCAGAGGTGGATTTAGTGTCATTGAAGCAGTTCCGCTATAATGGTGAGGAAATATAACAAAGTAAACTCGGAAATATTAAATGCAAGACTGCCTTTTTGGTGAATATATATATAGTATGATGCACTCTTTTTTTTATACATAATCTGTAATTTTAAATCAATATTGTTTTGTAATAATATTATCTAATTTAATAAATCAAAATTGAAAATCAATATTGTTATCCCGCAAACTCTTATGATCATGGCAGAATTTTTGCACGTTATTTTTTTTAGATATTATGACATAATGCAAAATAATTAAATTTTGTACAAATATTTTCATTATAATCAAAGCTAACAACTTATATTCGAGTCAAAATTTCGGTAAAATTTTTAAAATTGGGCCGGGAAACTTAAATTCTGATCATAATTTTTTTAGATTCTAATATTTTAGGACAGAAATTACAAATTCGGGCCCGAATTTCTTAAAATTCTAATATTTTGGGCCAGAAATCACAAATTCGGGCTCGAATTTCCTAAATTTCTAATATGAAACTCTCAAATCAAATTAATTAATAGATAGCAGCACACCTTTTGTACTACCAGTAGTACACTTTTAAAACTCATAGCAAGCTTAAAAATCAACAAATTAATTTTTTTTTATTTAAAAGACTATTACATGTTACTTTATAAATTTATTTATTTTTATTTAATATTTATTATAAAATTAAAAAAAAATTTATAATGCTAAACATGTAGCATTATTCAGCACTCATGGTGTACTACTTTTAGTACACAATTAAAAATTTCCACATGCCCCCAAAAAAAAAGATTTTGAGTTGTGTATTTAATATACAATAAAATAAATCTAAATAAATATAAATAAATATTACCTTTTAGCATACCCACTATATGTATTATGAATATGATGGGCCCAGAAGTTGTACATATACCTTGTATGATTATGGAAGCTTATGCAACAACATTGAATATGTGATTTTTTGCATCATTAAGTGGCAGAATTATTCTAAAGACTAAGAAAATCATGCTCTAAAATATCTGAATTCATTCTTTTTCTTTTTTTGGTTTGATTAGCCACACTTTCACCAGAATAATTGCTAAAAATAGAAACTACTAACTACTTATGAAAGTTTACATATTTCATATTTTTTTTATCAGGTACAAATTAACAGTATGCAGAATAGCTATTTGCTTCTACAACTGAAAGATAAAAAGCAAAAATATGATTAGCAGAATATTTTGTAGTAAGGATATTATAGTAAGAAAGTGCATTGTCATATAAGTTGTTAAATATATTTATAGCTAATCGATATTTGTTATAATCATCAAAAATAACAAACTACTAAAATTTTATCTTTAATTGATGATCCTTGACTGAACTGAAGAAAATTTTCGTATAATATAAACTAAAATATTTTCTAAAATAGCAGGCTTTTTCACTAAGTTAATAGCTTATATAAATTAAGTGAAAGTTGTAAAGCTTATCGAGACACACCTAATGGTAGTTAAATTGTTAAAATTGGTTTAGTAGTTGTTGAAATATTGTTAAAAACAAATTTTAACTATAGGATTTGTTTACATAAAATTTTATATAGTCAGCCAATAGTTTTTTAGTAATATCTTAGCAACTATTAGACAAATTTTAGCGATTTAACTACTGTTAGGTGCATCTCAATGAGCTCTACAACTTTCAATTATTTTACATGAGCTGTTAACTTAGTGAAAAAAAGTTTATCTTGAACGAACAGCAGATTTGTGATTACATAGTAAATTTTTATATAATACAAAAATTTACTATATAATCGTGAATCTGCCATTCATCCAAGCTAAACTTTTTTCTTACTAAGTTAATAGCTTATGTAAAATAATTGAAAGTTGTAAAGCTCATTGAGACGTATCTAATAGTAGTTAAATTGTTAAAATTAGTTCAATGGTTGCCGAGATATCTCTAAAAAAACTATTGGCCAATTATATTGTAAACAGTTGATTTCTATTTATTTTCTTTTTCTTTATTTTCTTTATAACTTATTATTATTATTATATTATTTTATTTATTATTATTTTTATATACTCTACTATCTATATTTTACAAAAACGCCTATATTATACTACTAACTTTATATAGTATATATGTTTATGTAACTTTGGAACCAATTTTCTTAAAATTTTATTAAAACAATCTCAAAAGTGATTTTATGAAACCCCAGTATTTTGACCTGTAGAACAATTTTTGTTAATAGATCTTTAGCTCTTAACATAGTAAAATCTTTTATAAATTGAAGATTTACCAAATCTTTGATTTTCTAATGTGTAACATGTAATTTTTAATTATATTACAAAGGATTGTCATCTGTGTATCACATGATCTTATGCAAAAATTAGCCTTAAAACATTATAAATAGACCCCCTCTCCCACCTTTTGCAAAATAATATTTTATCTTCTTTTGTTTATATCTTTCTTATATTATTATATTTTAAACTTTTTTGTTGTAAAAGTTTACTTATAAATAATAAATTATTATTTCTTTTATTATTTTGTCTTTTTATCTTCTTGTCTTCTATTACAGAGCCACAAAAGTATGCTATTGCTAAACCATATGTGTCTCTTGTTCTTTTATGGACTCCAATAAGGCACAACAATTATTAGCCCATTACATACTAAGGCTCCAAAGTTTTATTTTCTTTTCTTTTTGTCTTGTCTCTTTTAAATATTATACTTCTGTTATTATCAAACTGTCAAGTTATTACTTCCTTCTGCTTGCACTCTGTATTGAGTTCAAATCCAAAGTAGTAATAACAATATAAAATTTTATATAAACAAACCCTATAGTTAAAATTTGTTTTTAACAATATCTTAACAACTACTAAACCAATTTTAATTTAACTACCATTAGGTGCGTCTCAATAAGCTTTACAACTTTCACTTAATTAACATAAACTGTTAACTTAGTAAAAATTCTGCTATTTTAGAAAACATTTTGGTTTGCATTATACAAAAATTTTCTTCAGTTTAGTTAAGGATCATCAATTAATATATTTTTTTATTTCTGTTTTAATTTGTTGTGAAACAACTAGCAAGAAGTACAATATTCTTATAATCATGAATTGAACTCAAAACAAGATTAACACAATTAAATGTTTTAGTTTTGTAACAAAAAATAATCTGTAGTCTTTCTCAAGTGCACTTGTTATATCATATAGAATAGTTCTTGGCTAATAATGATATTTTTTTATTTGTAAAATGGAATACAACCAATAGTTATATAATATAACACACCAACCTACACTTCTAAACATGAATCTGCAATGACTATCCTATTACTATTAAACCATGGTTCTGCTAATTACAATGTAGTTGCAATTGTTTAGGGATATTGATCAAAAAAGTTTTTTATTAGTATATACTGGAGGCTCTACAGGATTTAATTGCAAAAGTGAATAGCCCAGGCATTAGCAACTGCTTTAAATTTACAGCCAATTGGATAGGATTTTTTTAGTATTTTACATTAAAATAAATCTTTATTAATCTTGCCTATTTACTGACACATTGACTCATTGATACAAAAAAAAGTTAGTAAAATCTATATAGTAATTATATAATCTCATAAAATAATTACTTGCCAGAATCTGTTGATATAGACTTTAAGTAAAAGTATATTACAGTTATTATTGGGCACTTTGTAAAATAGAATTCATAGCTATCAACAATAGATTTAAAATTTGGCAAGCTGCTTGTGTGTTATAGTTCTCAAGCCTTCTCTGGTTAGTTTTTAACCTAAATAATTTTACATCAATTCTTCTATTGAACCTTTTAACAAAGTTATAAATTTAGAAACTTTGTTGCATATACATGTCTCTCCATAATGCCAACAAAGTCATATTATAAAAAAAAAATCTATTATAACAGCTTTTCTAGATCATTACATTGCATTGTAAAATAATAAAGAATATGCTTAATATTAAACTATCTATACTAGTTTGTTTATCTAGACCTTTTACTAATAGATTTTTAAATTTTCTGTTGATTACTTAATTTAATTCAAAGTATACTTTAGGATTCAAGATATCAATGGTTTTTTTTATAACAGAGTGCTGGTTGAGATATCACTATATAACACTATGCAACTTCTAATTGATGTTACATAATATTCTTCACTATCATGTTATCTCATAGCACATACAAATCTAGAAAGTTGGTTTTCCAAGACTATTTTAGATTAATTTCTTCTATTTTTTCTTTATACCTAATGTTAAAGCAAAATTCTTTTAATGCCTTAATCCATTGCTATATTGCTTTATGAGTAGCCAGGACTTCACATCTTTCTAAATTGTCTTTAATTCTTCTACAGATAGTTCTGTGTACTTAACTCTCTAAAAAGTAAGTTAATATATTTTTTTAAAAAAAAACCAAAAATTTTAGAAATAAAATTTAATAAAACTTCACTGGAGACTTTGCAGGAACCTTTACGGTGACCTTTGCAGTGACATTTACAGTAACATTCACAGAGACTCTTGCAGGACTTCCACGAGAACTTTTCTAGAGAGCTTTTTCACAAAACCAGGCTTGTTTTTTGACATTTTAGTACATAGGTTTCAAATTAAAATTCTTGAAACCACTTGTGGGAATTTTTTTGATCAACTGGACTTTATATGTTTTGGGCAAATGTTGTAATCAAAAGACCTTACAACAGCCTTAATTTCCTATTGTGCCTTGTGGCGGCAAGAAGTCTCAAGAGCGAATGAAAGTAATTAAAAAAAGTATGAAACGTTTTATGCTTATTTTTTTTTTTCACTTTAAAAAAAGAGATCCGATTTTTTATTGATCTTATTTCTTTTTTTTTAGATTTAAATTTATATTTAAAAGGGGATCAGGGCCATTATCATAATTGCCGGATAACAACATTATTGGGCAAATTTCCGTTATTCAACAATTTTTTCCAAATAATGTATACTTATGTAATAACATTATCTATTAGACCTGTAATTTAATAGCTTAATAGTTAATATTTCAGATTTTGAAACAAAAGTTAAAATATTGAAACTTTACAGTATTATTTTTTTAAAAGTAGGACGTATGTTTTTTTCTATAGTTAATATTTCTTATAATTTCCTGTTCATAAACATACTGTAGATTGCTTGAGCATATAAGGTGATAATAGTTGAAGAATGTTGTAATTAGTGGCAAAATGTTTGTATTTCTTGTGATGTACGCATGCTGTTTATGGGTAACAGGTAAGGGATCAAAATATTTAACTTATGCTTAAAAATTAATATAAAGTATTTTTTAATTATTGAGGAATTTTTATTAGAGCTTGGGAAAATCGATGGCAGACTTCTTAAAACCTCGATCGCGTTTAGATAGACTGCGATTATGACACGCATGCAAGTTTAGCTTTGGAAGATTTGATATTTATAATAGTTAGATACTGTAGATGTTAATAATGAATGAATAGAGATTTATTAGCTTTCCATATATATCGTGATAGTAGATATAAAGTCACGTAAACTATAGCAATATACCATTTTTGTTACATTTTCACCATCATAACAATTATCACTAAGAGGATTTATCACGATAAAATGAAAATACTATAATCGAATCGATAGGGTTATAGATGAAACAATGAAGACAAACTTAAAAAAAAATCGCTAAATATTTGATATCATTAATTTGTTTTATATAAATTCCTTGCTAATCTCATTTCGATATAAATTACACTATAAGACACTTAATTAGACGGTATTATTACCCATCAAACGTATATATGTATATATATTGATAATTATTTAATGCTTATATTCATCCTTTTCGAACCCAATTCAATAAGATAATAATATCCAAGACGCTTCACTATCAAAAATTTGCTTTTATTGATATATACATTATAATTTGCTTAAATAATTTTTTAAACATTTATGATTCTTTCCTGTGCATCTAATATTATTAATAGTCAGTAAATATTTGTAAATAAAAAGGAATACATCATGTTCATCCTTTCAACTTCAATTCTTTATCCGAGATTGTTTATTCTACTAAATTCTCATATCTGCGGATTTTCGAAAATAAACGTATGCCTTATATTCATCTACTTTAACCCCAATTCCATTTCGATAACAATTTCCAATATTGGTCATTCCGTTGGCATTTCCCATATCAGCAGCTTTTTGGTAATGAATGAATGCTTTGTGTTCATCTTTTTCAATTCCAATTCCTTTTTCGTAACAATATCCAAGACTGCACATTCCATTAGTATCTCCCATGTCCGCAGATTTTTGACAATAAAGGAATGCTTTGAGTTCATCCCTTTGAACTCCAACTCCATGAAAATAGCAATATCCAAGGCAAATCATTCCATTAGTATTTCCCATATCCGCAGATTTTTGATAATAGACAAATGCTTTATGTTCATCCTTTTCTACACCAATTCCTTTCTCGTAACAATCTCCAAGATTGAACATCCCATTGGCACTTTCCATATCTGCAGATTTTTGATAATAATAGAATGCCTTACGTTCATCTTTTTCAACTCCAATTCCTTTTTCATAAAAATATCCAAGACTATTTATTGCACTTGTATTCCCCAGATTCGCGGATTTTTGATAATAAAAGAATGCTTTTTGTTCATCTTTTTCAATTCCAATTCCTTTTTCATAACAATCTCCAAGATTGTACAGCCCACTAGCATTATCCATATTCGCAGATTTTTGATAATAAAAGAATGCCTTATGCTCATCCTTTTCAACTCCAATTCCTTTTTCATAACAGTATCCAAGTCCATTTATTCCACTAGCATTTCCCAAGTCTGCAGATTTTTGATAATAAAAAAATGCTTTACGTTCATCCTTTTCAACTCCAATACTTCTTTCAAAACAATCTCCAAGATTGTACATTCCACTAGCATTCCCCATGTCTGCTGATTTTTGATAATAATAAAATGCTTTATATTCATCTTTTTCGATACCAATTCCTTTTTCATAACAATTTCCTAAACTGCTTATTCCACTAGCATTTCCCATATCTGCAGATTTTTTATAATAAAAGAATGCATTATGCTCATCCTTTTCAACTCCAATTCCATTTTGATAACAACATCCAAGGCGAATGATTCCATATGAATCTCCCATATCTGCAGATTTTTGAAAATAAAAGAGTGCCTTATTCTCATCTTTATCAACCCCGATTCCATTCTCGTAGCAAAAGCCAATATTATATAATCCAAGAGAATTTCCTAACTCTGCTGCTTTTTGAAAATGAATGAATGCTTGATAATTATCCTTTTTAACCCATTTTCCATAGGCGTAACAATATCCAAAAATATTTTGAATTATAGGATTTGTTTGGATAATGAAATTTAATTGATTATTTAAACATAAGTTAATTATTTCTTCTGGCTTTTGTTGCTTATTTGTCATAAACCAGTCAATTGAATTGAGAATTGAGTTTGCAAAGTTCCCTTTCATGATTTCTTGATTATGTATATTACATAATTCTTCGATAGCCTTAATCAGAAAATCTTGTGAATAGTCATCATGCGGTGTTGAATACGAAGAATTTTTTATTATCAATTCTATAGACTGATTATTATAAATGCTTTCTTTAATTGACATGATGTTTTGCTAAAAACTTTTGGTGGTATGAATGTAAATATTTAATATACGTTATCGGAGTCAAATTCCGAATTGAAATCAATCGTAACACATTTACTTACAAAGTGGTATTTTGTAGATCATCTGATCACAATGATGTTTAGTGAGCATAGATGCTGCAGATAAAAAAAATTATGAATTTTTTTGGTATGATTGTACATATGCTGTATGCAGGTTAATGATGCCTGATGAATGACGAAATAGTTTCGTCATGACAAATACGAAATAGCGAAATGCATGACGAATAATAGAATTGAAACTACGGATTGTATATGCGAGCTTGTTTATTTTTATGAAGTTAACTTTTTATAACGAACTAACAATTTAATAGAAAAAGCTCGTTGTAATTAAAAAATTACTATGTTTTCATTTGTAATGATGAATCTTTATGATGAAGAAACAATAGTAATTTCGAAAAAATTTAAGATCCAGAATATCCAGAAGTCTCTATTTTTGATTCGTCAGGAGGTTTGTAAATTGTCAGTGGTTTCGTCAACATCAAGGTGATGCAGATTCTGTTCGGCTAATGGCCCGCTATGGTGGAACTGAGCCCGTGCCATTTTTAACCGGGCCGTTCTTTAGCTGAGTCTCGGTTATGACTTATATTACGTGTTACGATTGCTTTCATAAATTCTGGGAACGATGAAAAATTTCAGATGATTGATTGATAAGTTGCCAAATCAAAATCAAAAACTTATCGATTGTCATCGACAATTTTTTAACTGTTACGGCTTTTTCATGGATCTGGAACAATTGAAAAGATTGCATAATTGGATTACTGTTATTATCATAATTCCTGAAACACCTGATAAAAATTAGCCGAATGATTTTTCGGCTGATTCGGTTAAGTTTGTAATTTCGGAATAAT
>CAJVPU010000580.1:0-16691 GCA_910591775.1 Dentiscutata heterogama | reverse complement strand
GCAAATTAAAATTTTTTATAAGAAAGAGCAAATCTAATTTATATAATTATATTTCTTATAATTTTGTCTATTCAAAAGTAAGTCAAACCAATTTTGACTTCAAAGTTTAATTTCAAATTTTAAAACCTGAAATAATTTCATCCTCATTTATAATTATTATATAATATTTGATAAAGGATAAATTATAAATATTTATTACTTAATAAATTACTTTGCTTATTTCGAGTATGCTATGCACTCAGATTTATAGTCTAACCTCTCTATAGTTATCTTTTATATAAGCATATTTACTTTATAAGTATATTTTTTTAAAAACAAACTATTATTAAATAGAATAAATTTGATCTCTATAGCTGTCACACTTCTCTATATTCATATATTTTGTATCCCAAGTGTGTGATTATAAAGAGGTTTAACTATATCTGCACATGCTCCAAAACTTTTATCATATTTAAATTGTATTTATACTTTTTCTTGTATTTAGAACATGTGAAATATATATATATATATATATATTATATTAATTAATTTATTTAATCTAAAAATTCTAATTATTACTTCAAGTTACTTGAAGTTTAATGAGTATGCAATATATATTGACTTAGAACTTGAGAAATTTAGACTTGTACAAAAAAAAAAGCTCATATAGATATATGACTTGGTTAAGAACTAGTTAAAACATAATTAAATTTAGGATTACTTTTTTAATATTGTTTATGTTTATATTTATAAGTGGATGTCAATAATGCAGTTTATATAGTATATAGATTAAGTAATTTTTAATTTATTTATAGGGAATTGCTATTTCTACCATAGTAATTTGCTATTTCTACCATGGTTATATGAGATTTTCTATTTTTAGATAATAATATAAAAATACATATAACTCTAACTTTAGTTTTAAATTTTAATATTACTCTAACCCTAACCCTAAAACTAATAAGTAAATCTTTCTCCCAGCTCTAAGAAAAGTTGTAGAAGATTTTTCTGGTTCTAATGATGGCTAGATCATTAAAATCAGCCTGGTGGATCCCAAAATATTTTGGGTTAAAGACACGAATATAAAGATTTACAAATTCACTATTACACAAAGTATTATAAATTATAATACTTTGCATAACCGTGAATTTATAAATCTTTATGTTTGCGTCTTTAACCCAAAATATTTTGGGATCCACCAGGCCAATTTTAATAATCTAACTACTATTAAAACCAGAAAAATCTTCTCAATAACTTTCTTAGAGCTAGAAAAAAGGTTTACTTATTAAAAAATTCTTTAATTTATAAAAAACTAATTTTTACTATATAAATACTAAAAATAGAAAATCTTGTAAATCTTTGTATAATCCATAGTGGAAATAGCAAATTACCATAGTGAAAATAGGCATTCTCTATTTATATTATTTTTAAAATTAATTTTTTTTGACTTTCTTTAATCTTTTTAATGATCTATTTCTAATTATTGCTCTTAATAAATAAGATTAGATATGTGTCTATTTGTTTGTTGTATTTATAAGATTTTTAAGTTCAATAACTTTTGATTCTATAATAAGATATATATATACTGTGTGAACTTTATTTGAAAAATATATTAGTTTTATTACAGTATTACAATATTATATATAATTAACAATTACTGAATTATAAAAATATTCCTGATTATAGCTATATTTCTATAATTAAATAATATATTCTTAAGAGATTTACTAAATATATTACAACTTTATAGTAAAACTATACAGTATATTGTAAAATCAAAATACCTTCTACATAATAGTATTAACTCAATTATTTCTTTCATTCTCTTAGAAGAAACTTAAATTTTTGCTATTTATGATTATCATATGATAGTTATATAATTATTATTTAAGAGATGTGGCAACTTAGTGAATTGGTGGAGTTGTCACACCCCAGACGGCAGGTCTAGAGTTCAAATTCCACAGATAACATTTTCGAAAAATAGCCCTGTGATATAGTTAACGGCTATTTGACGATCGATAGGATCTAGAAATCTGTAATCTCGGTCACACTATTTAGAATGGGAGTTTTGACGTAATAAATCTGAGATATCAGAAGAACTGAAAACCCATTTGGCAAGTTCCAAGTTGGGAAGTAGCATGAGCTTTGACAGTACTACAAAAGGACTGAATTTGGAACCAGGGACTAAGATTAGAAAACCAAGTGACCAGGTCCTTAAATGGGGAGATATACTAGCTGAACTGCCAGGCCACCAAAACTAGAGGAAAAGGACATGTGCTCTAGAAGCATGTATCAAGGAAAGGAAGACCATAAAGACACCTAAAGTCTAGATAAATCAACCCTTCCGGGTTGCCAGCTAGAAGTAAAGGAGAGACCAATAAAGAATCCAGGAAAGAAGAAAAGTTCGAATGTAAGTGCTGAGGTTGTGCAAACCCAAATACAAGGGCGAAAAGTATGTAACAACTACTAAAATAAGAAGGTTGTGGTTTGAGATATGGATCGGTTTATGGCAGTATTCTAAAAGATAGCTTAAGATATGAACTTGGTAGCAGAAATACAACAAGTACTAGATTGGGAAGAAGTTACCAAACATGCAGGTAAATATATATGTAGGACATGTACCGCTCTGTTAGTTTTACCTTGAGGATAAAGTAGTTCTAAATAGGGTGTGAAATCAATAGGTATCGCAAAATCTAGCATATGAATAGTGAGTTACACCTTGATTAGGTAAGAAATGACGAGCTGGTTGTGATCAGAGAGTTTAAATAGGTAATCTCCTAGTTGGGTTGTAGGTATGGTAGCTAGTGTAGAACCTTGGGCAAACTACTTAAATAGACAACCAAAAGTTGCAGATATAGCTAGTTATACTCTCACTTGTAAAAGCCAGAGAGCTTAAATAAGTAATCTCCTAATTAGATTGCAGGTATGGTAGTTAGTGTAGAACTTGGGTGAACTACTTAAATAAACAACCAAAAGTTGTAAATATGGCTAGTTGTATCCTTATCATAATTGTAAATATTGTTAATTATCTAATAAAAAGCCCCTGGCCACAAAGGTTACTTTAATACTAAAAAAAAAAACTAGTTAATTAGTTAATATATTGATATAATTGTATAGTCATTAATTACAAAATCAAAGTATAATACTATATAAAACAACTAGTTGATTAATTAGTTAGTCAATTAATTATTGATTGTTAATAATCAATTAATTGTCTAATAAAATTATTAATTAATTGGTTACCAATTTGATTAATTAATCAATTAATCAATTTTTGATTTGAAATACTAGTTATAATTATACTGTATATAAGTTATCAAACCATAATTATAAAGCCATATACTTTAAATTCACTCTTTAATTTATATTTGCTTTTGCCAAACTATTATATTAAGACTATATTTTTTTTATTAAAGCAATATATAGATTTTGTTTAGATATAAAATAAAAAAAATAAAAAAATTAGTTACAAAACAATTATTCTTAATACTGTTTAATCATATATAAATATCATTAATTCTATTATATTTAGCTTGGAATTCAAAACAAAGATCTGCCAAACAACAGGTATCTTTATATTAAGCAAATTACAAATATTCAACCTAAAAATTTTAAGTCATAGTATATCAACAATTTCTTTTTTTTTTTTTTTGTTGTTAAAAGTGAGGCTTTGCTTATATCTTTATTGGTTAATTTATATAAGTAGTTAAATAAACTATATAAAAACTTAATTTGTACAAAGACAAATAAATATAAATTATATACAAAAATAAGAGCTCAGACTAAAAGCTCAAACTAGAAGCTAAGGCTAAGAGCTTGGGCTAATTATCTGTGACCTAAACCTACTAAAGTGGTCAAGACTCACCTAGGTTTGAATTGTTAGAATATGAATAATAGGTATATTGTATTTGATCCACAAAGTAGACCAGGTATTAAGTTTAAGAGTAGCTTGTCCTAGAGGAGGACAAGTATTAGATTCTGAGTACAGTTGGTCAGCAAAACTGCAAGGGCAGTTATAGGTATAGTTAGTTTTATTTCTCTCATTAGAGAGAGTTGAGAGAGGTTGGTATAGTGATTGATAGTTAAGATAAGGAGAGATTTGGTGAAATTTTTTCTATTAGGAAAAATTTATATAGTATGGGATCCAGATATTATTATAAAGTTGGTCAAAGATATTGAGTAGTAGTTTAATAATAAGTTGGAAGGTGTTAGAATATAAAATATCAAATAGATCTAAGGATTTGATTAAAGAAATTGGTATAAGGCCTTTAAGTGTAAAATAAAAAGAGAATAGATAAAATTGGAAGGGTTGGGAATAAAAGGTGGGATGTGAGGAGATCATATATATAAGGTTATTTAGTTGGTGTGAAGAGTTATCAAGATTAGAGTTAGATAAAGTGTTGTGTATAGTAGAATTAATAGTTTAAATTAGAGTATGGCTAGTACAGGTGTATTAGTAGAATGAAGAGTCTGGGTTGTTATAAGCAAAGCAGTTGGAAGATGTGAATAAGTGAGGATATATGTTGTGAAAGTATGCATATGTAGGTAGAATATTGAGTAGTATTTTAATTTTAAAAGCTTTTAGGTGGTTTAGTTTAGGATTGGTAAAGTTGTAGAAGATTTTTTAGTTATTGTTAAAGTATAGCCAGAAGGTGTTCCAGTCAATTTTGTGGGAAAAATATGACTATTTTTGGGCACGGTATTGAGAAGACTATAGAGCTATATTGTATGTATTATATATATTTTTAATAAATTATCAAGTAGAGCTGTCAACAAAGTTATTTTTCCATGATAGAGTAAAATAAAGGTTGTAGGAGTTGATATAGTTGAATGATAACAAGAGGAAGCTAGAATGATTATTGGCAAGTAAGTTTGTGAGGTTATTAAAAGTATTGTCAAAGTGGGCCTGGACTTTGTAAAGAGAGAGTTGGATATTAAAAGCTTTTGTAATGTTGAGGAGTGTGTGTCAGATAGGCCAGGAGTTAAATTTAAAGTTTTTAGTAGAGTAAAGAGATAGAGTTAGGAGTTTGTTATATTTGGATATAACAAATTGTGAGTTAGTAAAGATTTGTAAGCTAGAGTTGCGTGGAATAGTTAAAATAATAGATAGAATTGCTAATAGTTCAGTTTTGTAAAAAGAAAGCCAGTTTGTAATTTGGGCAGAAAAGCTTTATATAATTTGGTCATCTTGGACTTGGAACTAGCTAATATTTATAGAGCATTGGTTAGTGCCAAGTTGTTTAACAGAGCCATCTGTATAAAAGCTAAATTGGTACTAAAGAAGGTTGGCTAGTGCAATCTGAGTAAGCTGTGAAGAGGCCTTATTGTTGTGAAAGATAGTAGATATAGGTGAGTCAAAGAGGTTAATTGATGGTATAGGTGGTATTTTAGTAGCTTTTTTAATATTAGTAGACTATATAAATCAATATAGTTGGCATTGAGATTAAGTTGTTTGTTAGCTTTCTTTCTTTCTAAAAACTGGGTAGAAAGAATAGCAGATATTTCAAGTGTACAATAGCTAGAGATTTGGATAGAATTGAGATTACAACCATGGCAAGATATACAAGTAATAGGAGGTAGTGAGTAGAAGTTAGGAGTAGAGATATTGATATTGTGTTGCTAGTGAGTTATAAAAATAGTATTAGTTTTGGAGAATGTTTTGCAGATTTGGCCTATTATAATATTATCATTAAGATAGGATAAAACCCAAGGCTTGTGAGTTTTAGGAATAGAGTTGGTTGATATGCAAAGAGATTAAGACCTTTAGGTTGAAAATGTAGTAAAATAGTACAGAGTGAGTTGTTATCAAGAATAGTATTTTCAAGGTAGATAAACCAGGTGGGTTTTCTGTCTTTGGGAATATGTAAGATTTGTAGGGATAGATGGTGCCAGTTTAGAAGAGTATTATTGTTAGCTAAGCAAAGTTGTTCTAGATAAAGAATATGTTTGTGACAAAGTTGTTGTTTAAAAGTATTATATTTGGGATGGTTGAAAAGGATATTTTCAAGTAGAGTATTACTGTCAGTAATTGTTTTGGGCCAAGAAAAATCAGTATATATATAAATAAAAGTTTGTAGATAGTTAAGAAGTTGTATAATTTTGAAGGTAGTTGTGTATTTGTTTGGACCATCAATAATAGGATGGGGTGTTGTAAAATATTAATAGTTGACCAAAGATTATTTTGAAGTTGCTAGAGTCAAATATGAGTTGTAGTGCCAAGAGTAGAGTTGTTATTAATATAATTAAGAAAATTACTGATATGGTGTTGTAGTTGTATATCCCAAATATTGTAGATATTATAGAGATTATGATTAAGAAGGGTACTATTGGAAGTAGAATGAGAAAGATATGCTTTTTGTTTAGCTATGGTAAAGTATTTGCTTAAAATTTTGTTGAATTTGGATAAGAGAATTACAATATTGTGAAGTCAATATTTGGTAGTTGGGATAATAACAGTGTTGATAATGTAAGTAATTTGTTTGTTAGTTATATTTTTGGTACTTGCGATATTGGCTAGTTGAATAGCCTCTTCTTGAATAAGTTTAATTTGTGCAGATTGCTTGTTGTTAAAAGTAAATCAACAACTGAGGAATTTAAAAGGCTGATGAGAAGAGATTAATTGCATGTTGAAGTTAAGAAATGAGATATTGAAGGAAGGTTGTGTAATTATAAAAAGGAATTTGGTAGAGTTAACTTGAATATCAGCCATAAAGTAGAAAGAGAAGGCAGTTTGAACAATTTTTTCAAGTTGTATTTTAGAATTATCAACCTATAGAGTATTATCTATATATGTAAGAACTGATATGGAGGTGTTAAGGTGGTTTGTGGAGTAGTGAGTAAGGCTAGTTGAGTAAGAAGTAGACAGAGTATATTTGAAAAAGTGTGAAGAGATTTTTGAGATTAGGGGGTCATAATAGATTCTCCAAAAGAGTGGGGTAATAGTTTTCCCTTGGTCGATTCTATTTTTAACAGAGTAGAAGTTTGTAAGGCCAAGGTTGGTAATAACATGGTTTGTACGATTGAATAAAAGGTTAGTTAGAATATTAATATGTTGTTGGGGCATTTGGATTCGGTGTAGTGATTTTTAAAATAATTCAAAATTGACTAAATCATAGGCTTTACTTATATCTTGAAAGAGAAGCCATAGTTGGTTTGAATTATAGTTTGTATTTTTGATAATATTATTTAGAATATAGATAGGTATTGAAGTAGAGTTGCCTGAAAGTGCAACAAAGTTGAATGGTGATAGGATATTGTGTTGAGAGAAAGTGAAATTAAGTTAGTTAGTAAGAAGTTTAGTGTATAGCTTTTTGATATGTTCGATTAAACTAATAGGCCAGGTGTTGGATAGATTTTTATCAAAAATAGGTTTTTTGAAAATAGAGAATATCTGTCCTTCTTTCTATGTTTGGGTATGGTTTGGAAGGAGAGGCAATGATTAAAGAGAGATGTTATAGAAGTAATAAAGTTGGAGCCTATATGTTCAAGCATTTTGTAACTAATATTGGATAGGCTACAGGCTTTATTATTAGAGAGTTGGTTAATTATTGAAATAACCTCTTCTTTAGTAAAGTTGGACAAGATATAGAAGTACTAAAAAGAGCCAATATTTGGTTTGGAGTTATACTCAGTATGCTATTAGAAATTAAAGATCTCAGAGTTAATATGCTGGGATGCAGTCCAGTTGTCAAAATGTTGTTAAATATGAGATTTAATAGCTATAGGGTCAGTAATAACATCATTATTAAGTCAAATATTTTAAAATTTAACTGGATCTTTGTGTCAGTTAAGGATGCTATTAATTATTGAGGTAGGATAGGTTTGGAGTTTGAAACATCTTTTATCAATGGTAGTGATGATTTGTTGTCTAATTTCTTTGATATTCTCTATATTATGAGCATGATAGAGTTTTTTCTACTTAGAGTTAGTATCAGTAATCCAAGAGGTAAGAGGTTGGTATGTTTGGGGAAGTGTAAGAATATTTAGGTTAGGAGATTGATTAAGAAGAGAGATAGAGTTATTAAGATGTGTAGGAATAGATATATGATATTTTAGGGTATTTTTGGTTTGTCAAATAATATTGCTAAGTTTTTTAAGACTAGAGTGTAAATGAGTAGCTTTGGAAGAGAATATATGTTGAAAATTATGAGCAGTAAATTTTTTGTTAGATATATGCTTGAGAGTAGCAGTAATTATACTGTTGTGAATTTTGTGCCAAGTAGTCTCAAGAGATTTTGCAATATCAGTTAAGGAAGGTGTATGATTGGAGTGGAGGTTGGTATTAACTTGGTTGAAAAATTCCTCTTATAGTGTAGTGTTTATGACTTTGTAGTTGAAGATTCATTGATGTGTACATGTTTTATGTCTATGTTAACTATGTAGAGTATAAGAAAAAGACTAGCAAGAAATGAGGATTTTATAGTCATTAAGCTGTTGTTTATATCATCTGTATTAAGGTAAGTTAAAATCATATGATAGGCCCAGATGAAGTCGATTTTACTACTATATCTGAAGCTGTGCCATGTAGAAGAAGAGGAGTTAGTATGTGCAACCAGGTTGTACATGTTGTTGTAAGTAAAAAATTAGAGAAGTTTGTATTTGATAGAAAATGAGTAAGTATTGTTAGTAGAGGCATTGAAATCTCCAAGAATAATAAAGAGTAAATTGAGAGTATGAGTTTCTTGGAGCTATTGGATAATTGTGTTTTGGGTTTGAAGTTGAGTAGAAGAGTTGTTACTAGAAAGGTAGATTGAGATAATATAGAATTTGAAGTTATATTTAAAGAACAAGTCAATTAAGATAGCATATCTAGGAATATAAGAAATATTATGAATATAGGGAGTTAAGAAGTTGCATATCATGATAGCAGTTTCTGCTTTGGAGCTGTTAATACAGGATCAAAAGTAGGTGTAATGTTGTGTTTTGAGAGGTTTTAAAGTAAAGTTACTGCTAGCTAATTTTGTTTCAGAGAGGCAAATAATATCAAAATTGTTGGATAGGTAGTAGTATTTTCAAATCTGTTGCTTGAGGTTTTGGTTAAAACCTTGAATATTGTGTGTGCTTATTAAAAGGTTAAGAGAACTAGGAGAGGTAAGATATTGAGTTTGAGACTTTAGTGAATGTGGGGGTTTGCAAAAATTGCACTTTGATAAGATATGATTTCATAATTAGGGAGTAGGCAGAGTTTATGTGGTGTATAAATATGTGCTTCACTGTAGTCAGATTTAATTGAAATTATAAGTTGGCCTTGTAAATTATTCCAAAGGCTATGTTTAATCAGATGAAGAAGGAATGAGTTAATTGTTTGGGAGGATGAAAGAAGTGATAAGTTAAAGTGTTGAAGAAACTTGTTAAAACATGTTGAAGAGTCACAGAGGTTTGAAGAAGTTGGAAGTGACACCTCTGAGTTGTCTTTTACAAGGGTGCTTATCATATATCTAGCTCTTACAGTTCTGCAAAAAGTAGCAGTACTTAAGCTATGCATTAGAGAACTATATTTATCTACTTGGGAAGAAGAAATTTGTTATTTGCTATTGTGATTTGTTTTATAAATAAAATTTTGTTGTTTTTAAGGCTATTAAGTATAAGATTATTAGGATTTGGAGAAAGTATATTATAAATTAATTGTATTTGTTCAGAAATAAAAGTAGAATAATTTGTAATTTAAGAAGATAGAGATATTGTTATATTGTTTTTTGCTAGTTGAGAGAGATAAAAGAGAAAAGTGTAATTTTGTATTTTTTGAAAATTTGAAAAGAATATTTCTTTAGTAAGTTTTGGAAACCAAATTTTTGATAACTAGGATTTGATTTGAAGGATTCTAATATAATATTATTAAGAAGTGGAGAAGTATTAAAGATGCATTTAGTATTGGATATATTAACTTTTTGAATTATGTTGGTGAAAGTAGGCAAATTGAAGATAAATGGGTTGGTAAGTGATATATTGTTAGTATTTTTGGCTAGGAAGAGCATCTTTTTTTGTTTGTATTGATAGTAGTCGAGTGAGTTTAGTTTGTATATTTTTTTGAATAGATATAATTAGAAGGAGATATTCTAAAGAGAGTTGGAGTATAAGGTTGAAAAAAGAAGATATTTATAAGAGTAGTAGTTTTTTTATTTGATAAAAAGGAAAAAGATTTCCACTTTGTTGTATAGTGTATCAAGTGTTGGCTTAGTTGACTCTTTACTATCATAGAAAATGCCTAGGTATCTAATTATATCTTTAGATTTTCTAGGAGAAATTGTTTGATTATTATAGGTAAATGTATAATTTGATGTTTTGGAGTTTTTGAGGAAGGTATGGAGTAGGTCAGATTTAGTTAGATCGACTTCGATATTGTTAAGTTTATATAAAGCAAAAGCATTATTGAAAATATTTTATACGGTTTCTGAATATTCATAGTGCCACACTGTATCATCCATATATGCTAGTAGTGGGATTGTAATTGTAGTTGGAGATGTGTTTGAAATTGTTTTAAGTAAAGAAAAGGAGGAAATTTTCAAAAAGTGCTTATTATATTTTTGGAATATATAAGTAAGAATGGGTCATAGTAAATTTTCCATAGCAGTAGAGAGTAAATTTCTTCTTGTTTAATGCCAGATTTGATTGGGACTGGTGATGTTAAACCATAGGCTATAATTATTTTAGCTAGTTAAGAGGTATGTAGTTCAGTTATTAAGTTGACTCTAGAAGTACCAATTCTGTAGCAAGCATCTTGCAGATATTTGATATTAATTTTATCAAAGGCTTTAGACATGTCCTGAAACAATATCCATGCTTTCATATTATATAAAATATAGTGTTTGATAGTATTGTATAAAATTGGAATTGGAGTATGTGTTGAAAAATTTTTGGAGGCTGCAAAGTTTAAATTAGAGAGAAGATTATTTGATGAGATTATTTTGTCTAAATGGTTAGTAAAAATTTTTGTAAATATTTTTTTGACAGGTTCAATAATAAAGATAGATCAGACTTGATTAAGTGTAAAATCCCAGTTTGATTTTTTTAAAATAAGGAAAATATTTAATGATTTCTATTCTGTTGGGGTTTTTTGTAATTAGAAGCATTTGTCAATAAAGGATTTGAGAGTGTTTTGTGCTAAAGAGCTTGCATATTTGACATGTTTATAGCAGATTTTTGAAGGGTCTGCTGCCTTTTGATTTGGAATATTTGAGATTACTTCGGACTATTCTTGGTCTGTAATTGTTTCAAATAAGTCTTCATAGTTTGATTTAAGTTTTGAATATAGATGATAGAGTTGGCTGAAGCTAGGAGAAATTAGATGTAGAGGTTTTTCTGAAAAGTAGTCTGAAAAGTGATTATGAATTTGGTTTAGAATTTCATTATGTTCTGTTAGTAAGAAATCGTTAAGTAGAGGGTGGTCGATGTTGATATTATTGTGTTTTTCAAGTATGTTTTTGTAAAAAAGTTTGGGTGTTTTTTTGAAGGTTTTGCATGATCTTCTATTTTTTGTTTAATTTCATTGTAAAGATTTTGTTGGTATTGATAGTTAAGGGAAAATTTGACAAATTGGAATTCATTTTTAATTTGAGTATAGGTTGGGTGTTTGGTTTGTAGTAAGTTTTCAGGATATTGGATTAGATATTAGTTAAGTAGGTTGGGGAAGTTGAAGAAGTGAAAATAGTTTTTGAGAAATTGGATTTGCTTGTATCTGTAAAAAAGTAATAATTTTTTTGAAGGTGTAGAGTTTTGAATTTCTTTAATTGTTTTAATTTTTTTGAAAGGAATGTGTTTGTCAGCTGTCTTAATCAAAGCTTTGTGTATCTGGTTTTATATAAGATTAAGTTAATTTTGATTTGAAATTAAATAGATTTTTGAAATAATGAGTTAGAAATTATGTAAGGTTTAAAAAGCATAGTTATGGAAAGTTTCTTTTGAGCAATTTTTCTAAAAGAAGTATTTCTTTTTTTGTTGTTTGAGTGGTTTGGCTTTGTTAAGGATAATTGCTATTTCTAGAGTTATTATATAATGGTCAGATTTTTGTAATATGTTTAGAAGAATATCTGTATATTCAATATTAGTAATAGATAGATTGGTCCAAATCTGGTTAATTCTACTTTGGATATTAGCTCATTTGAATGTGAAATTTTGGGTATCAGGAAAGAAGAAGCAATAAATATCTTTATATTGTTGGCTTTAAAGATATTTAATGAGTTGTAATTCTAGTATAGAGAATTTTCTAGAAGGAAAGTGGTCAAGTCTTGGATTTGGAATGCTGTTGAAATCACTCATGATTATTAGTTTGTAGTTGTAATTTTGAGAAAGATTGATAATACATTTTTAAATATCTTTGTGGAGTTGTTTCTTTTCTTGAGTTGGAATATATATTTATAAAAAACATATTGCTAAGTTTTTAAATAAAAGTCGAGACCAATAATATGGCCTTTGTAATTATGTGAGTAGGTGATATATTTTGTAATACTGCAATAAATAAAGATACTAATACTTGCTTGGTGTAGTGAGAAGTAGGAACTCCAAAAACTAGTATAGTTTGGTATTTGATTGTTAAAAAATTTTTCTTCTTTAACTAATAAGTGTGTTTCAGATAGGCCTAAGATTTCAAAAGAATTGTTATTGAGGATTTCTGAAATTGAAAGTTTTTTGTTAAGTTGAGTGAGACCATTGATATTTAAGGAAGCAATTTTTATAGAGATTGAAGCATATTCTGAGGTAAAAGAGGAAGTTGGTGTATAGTAGTTTGAGGATTGGTTTAAAGAGTATATACAGGTTTGTAAGAATAGTATGTTTGTAGATATTTGATAATTAGGTTTGAGAGGAGTGTTTTGGAAATTAGAGAGATTTTTAAAAGAAAATAAATAATGATTAGAAAGAATGGAAGTTTCATATGGTAAATATATATAAGCTTCTTCTAGATTTTGGTTAGTTTTTGTTTGAATAGAGACTTTTATATATTGTTCAGAAAAGAATACTGGATAGTTTAATTTAATAAACTGTGTGAAAGAGACAATTGTTTGAAGTAAAAGTAGGAGTTGAAGTTTATAATAAGATAAAAATTTGTTAAAGCATGTAGAAGAGTTATAAAGATCAAGTAAATTGAAGAGGAGTAGGTCATTTGGTTTGCCTAGAATAGTATTTGTTGTTGGAGATATATTATTGTCATTATCTGAGTTTTCAGAGGAGAAGTTTTTAGAAGGTTTTGATGTAGATAGAGAAGTGTTTATAAAAATAGATATAATAGTATCTTTTTCAGATACTGTAAAAAATATATTTTGAGATAGAGTCTTAGCAAGATTGGATGGGTTGAGAGCTAAGACTTTTTGGATTCCTTCTATAGAGTTGCTTGCCATATGCTTGGCTCTCATAGCTGCGCAGAATACTATAGCCTATTCTGTTTGTTAGATCTGGCCATCATAAACCTGGTTCTTTATATAATTTTATCAAATTTGATTTAGTAATTATTGAAAAAAATTTGTTTAAATACTTAAAAATTATAATTATAGCTATTTTTAAGATTTTTAATATTTAAGAGTTGGGATCTCATGGTCTAGTAATCTAGGCACCCAATTCTCCACCAGCAGGTTTTGGGTTCAAGTCCTAGTAAATACAAATTCTATGAATATTTGAATATACTCATATGTAAAAAGTTCAAGTAAGTACAAGTTTGAATTAGGAATTTCCAGAAAGAGGTACATTGTAGAGAGTTGGCACTATGTATAATAGTAGTTGTTACAGAAAATTCTATAAAACAATGGTTGTGTGTATAAATCCTTGATTGGTATAGATTATACTTGCTGGCAAAACCCAGACAAATTCCAAATAATAAAAAAACAATTGCTATTTATAAAAAATTAAATCAAATAAATAATTTTAATATTTTGTAAATATATTATTTATAACTATAAGAATATATATAATTTGTTTAAATAAAGATTATTAATAAAGTTTTTAAGATATTAGCTTTGCTAGAATTTGGGATTTGGGATTTGGGATGATGAACAAATTCCAAACTATAGTAAGTCAGGATTTTGCCAACATGTATAGCATAGATAGTACCAACAACCCCTAAGGTGGCATTGGAGATCTTAGTTGGGAGAATGACTAGGCAGTTACTAGAATTAGAGTGGTGAGAAAAGTGGTGAAACACAAAGAGATCTGTGGTAAAGAATTGGGCTTATCAAATTTAAAACACCTCTAGCACTATATGAATCTCTCTAGCCAAAAAGAGATTGAAGCATAGAGGCGTATATGTATAAATAGACCCAATGGGCAATAGTCATACCTGTATAGGAGTCTTCAGATATTAAGAAAACTTGGAACCTACCAATATTAGAATAGCTAGTATAAGTATATATAGAGGCTACAACTGCTAAAAATTTCTATAAATAAAAAATAATGACACACCTGTTAAAAACCCCTAGACCTCATAATACCACCCAACTATACTTAATATTAGAAGCATATACAAAACATGTCTGAACTTCTCATCATCATATTGGAAAATATAGCCATTCACATATTGCTGAATTCACAACATTAAGTCCTGGGTTCCAAAGTCACAAGAAATCTAGCTAGTTATGGTAGTATGCAGGTTTGAGATACTTACCCAATTGGGTAATAGCAGCTACATGGCTTGAGATATAAACTTCTGGAAAGTATATCAGTAGAGATTAAGAGAATTCTTTGTTAGGCATACCAAACTAGAAGCAAAAAGTATCTACCTGGAGAAACACATACCGATTTGGGAGTTAAGTAGGTTATAGCAGATATATGAATACTAATTAGTGGTTAAGAAAAAAAGTACAAAAACCAGATTAATCATATATGTGAAAGCATAACAGTTTTAGTAGGTTTTAGTTGTGAATAAAAAAAGATTTTTAATATTTTTTTAAAACTTTGATTGAAGTTTCTTGATAACTACTAAATCAAATTCAATAAATTTTTTTTATTTTAATTTTATATACTTGTAACTTGTAATATATATATATTAATAATAACTAGATAGTTATTAAAAAACTATTACAAGAAGATATAAAAAATATCAAGAAAGGCTTTACTTATTTGTGCTAGTAATGCAAACCTCTAAAAAGAAAATTAATGATTTTTTAAAAGTTTTTTTTTAAAATTTTAATAATAATTTCTTAGCAACTCCTAATTAAATTCAGAAAAATTTTTTATTTTAATCTACAGTATTATAGAGTTAAAATAAAAAAAAAGTTTATTGAATTTGGTTTAGTAGCTATTAAAAAATAATTATGAAAAGGTTTAAAAAAAATATCTTAGAAAAATAACTAACAATTTCTTAATAACTAGCTATCCAAATTTAAAAAAAATTTTTTATTTTAAATTAAATAATTTTGATTGAATTTGAATAGCTAGTTGTTAAGAAATAGTTAAAAAAATTTTGAAGCTTCTTTTTTGAACAAAAATTATTTAGTACTTATCTAGTTAAATTTGATTAAATTTTTTTTATTTTAATATTCTATACACTTATAGAAGTAAAATATAAAAGTTTTCATTAAATTTGACTAGATAAGTACTAAATAACTATTATTTAAAGTTTTAATATCCTTAAAAAAAAAAGCTATAGTCAAATTTTTTTTTTAACTTTTAATGAATATTTCTTGACAACTAGCTATTCAAATTTGATTAATTTTTTTTTATTTTAATTCTATATATTCACAAAATTAAGATAAAATTTTTTTATCAAATTTGGATAGCTAGTTGTTAAAAAATTGTCAAGAAATCCTTGTTTAAAATTTAAAAAAAAAAAATTTACTTGATTTTAATCTTCCAAGATATTTTAAGTTTCTTTAAAACTTTTATAATAATTTTTTTAACAATTACTAAACCAGTATATTCTCTGTTATATGACTAAGTAAAAATACTTCTCTTACAATTTTACTTTATTTTAACTCCAAACTTTAATTTAACTCTAACTTAAATCTTAACTCTAACTCTAATATTAATATGGCTGCAAAATTTTTCTATAAAAAAAACTATTTTAATTGATGATCCTTAACTGAACTGAAGAAATATTTTGTATAATGTCAACCAAAATATGTTCTGAAATAGCAAGTTTTTTTTACTAAGTTAATGGCTCATATAAATTAAGTAAAAGTTGTAGAGCTCTTCGAGGCACACCTAATGGTAGTTAAATTATTAAAATTGTTCTGGTGGTTGTTAAGATATTGTTAAAAACAAAATTTAACTATAGGGTTTGTTTACATAAAATTTTATATAGTTAGCCAATCGAAGAAGAAAACAAAAACTCTCCCCTGTAGATCCTCGTACCAAATTTCGAGCTAAGGAAACCCTACAAAATAACAGCAAGGGCACTAGACAACAAGGCCTCCTGGCTCAAGTAAAAAGAAGCAGCACAAAAAGTTACCTTTAGATACTTAAAAACTCATGGATCCTAACCCTCGCGATAGAGTGACAGAGGCCAAATAGCTAATTTTTGCAAGAAATTTTCAGAAAAACAATATTTTGGGGGAATCGGCTTTGACCCTGTAGCACAGATCACTGTAACAACAGACAGACACGTATCATGTCAAATGCCCAAACAAGTAAACAACGTGTTTGATTAACAACAGACATCATATAAACAACAACCTTTACATGCAACAATATAGCTTTCAATATAGTCACGTATTAAAATGGAAAGTTTCATCAAATTCAAAGACCTGTTTAGAAAAGACAAACAGGAGATTGATAGCCTATTTCAAGAA
>CAJVPU010000579.1:0-16706 GCA_910591775.1 Dentiscutata heterogama | reverse complement strand
CAGATTTCTTTACTTTTTTTTTATCTTGCTAATGTTAACATTCATACTTTCAACTTCAGATGAAGACTCCTCAGACTCGGATTCATTATTGGAGGAATCAGATCCAGAATCGCTACCAGAAGAATTGTTAGTATCTGAGCTTGAATCCAGAGTAATCTTATTAATATTACCTTTCTTTTTGGACCTACTTTTCTTTTTATTTCTCAGACACTTGCGAGAATTATGTCTAGTCCTATTATAGTTTGAGCAATGGTGTTGTGACTTCGTAGCTTTTTTAACAGCTCTAGCTACGTGCAACTTCAACTGCTTCTTTGTAAGATTGGCCAATTCATCATTAGAGTCAACTTCATCATTTTTTAAAACATTTTCATCATTTTTTTTAGGCAAGAAAGAAGAAAATTTATCAACTACTCCTTTAGTAATTGTATCTATTAAAGATTGTAAAGTAGATGAACCTGCTAAAGCACTAAAACGATCTGTCGCACTATCCATTCGAAGCCATTCTTGATCATTCAAGCATAGGTTTGGGTCCCTATATATTTCACCTGGTTCCATTTGACTAAGACGTTTCAACTTGTTACCTAGTGCAGATTGAGTAGATACCATTGTATTTCTTACCAACACTTCGATTTCAGTTTTAGTCATCACCAATTTGTTAGTATCTAGATTATAGGTTTTTCTTGTTGTACCAAATCTGAATTTGAATGCAGATAAGCTTCAGATAATTGCTCGGCCTTATATCTTTCAATCTTTTCAAGTTCTGTGAGCAATTCAGAAACGGGCCTGTTAATTCTAATGCGTTGAATTTCTAATTGATTATCAGGAGAGATGTCACGAAGAAATTGTAATCGAATTTGTTATTCATCAATGCCAGCAAGTCTAGCCAATTTACACAATTTTGAATAGAAACGACCAACGGGATCACTACCCTGAACTGCTGATCCAAAGATTATTCTTTGTTTCTCTGCAGTAACGGTTGAGTAGTTAGTCTTGAGCCAGTATATTATCTGACCAAGTCGAACCCCATCTGCCACCACAGATTGACCAACATTGGCATTTGGTAGATTTATTACGCGATCAGTTGAACGACCATCGGCAAAAGACCAGTCCTCATCAAATACTGTATGGGTTGAAATAACAATATTTTTAGCCTGGCCCACAGCACTATGTCTTAAATTTGCACCAAGTTGTACTGCTGTTCGTCTTTGAACCAGAGCTAAAGTGGCCTACCCAGTGTTATCCAGTAAATTTCTCAGTCCCCAATTTTTTCTTCGAAGAGACCTTTTATACCAATTTTTAGCATCACCTTTAAGGCATGTTTCAAAAAGTTCATGTGCACGAACTCTATTGGCATGCCCACCAGCTACATCAATTTTAGCAGTCACAAGATATGAACGAAAAGAATCAATAAACTCCTCTGGATCTTTATCGGAATATCTGTGGTAAGTTGGGGGTGCATATCCTGCCATATCTCTTCTATTGTTATTTATAGGTGGTTATTCTGTAGCACAAAAATTTGTTGATTTAAATTATTAATTAATTGTTCAGAATTTTGGGCTCGGGCTTTCCACTTACCCCACTTGAGATCGAGCTGAACATTAGCAAGTAATAGGTCATTTTTTAAAGTCTTGTATTTTCTCTTCTATTTGATATATCAATTTTTTGTAAGATTTAAGAGATGTGTGATTGTCGCTCCATCAGCTTCACAATTTTGTAATTGCTTTTGAGTTCGTCTATTCAAAAGACGCAGTGTAAATTTTTCTGCTAACAACTCTGATATTTGTCTTTTTTGCATATGGATTGTAATTCAACCATCAAGTTCTCGGGATTTAAATATACTATGTTGCATTCTGTGAGCCTCATAAGCCTGATGAAGATAATTATAGTCATTTTGAAGTGTGCCTAACTGGGTTTGTGAATTAGCTAACTGGGTTTGCAAATTTGTTAGCTGGGTTTGCAAATCTGCTACTCGGTTTTCAGCATTAATTGCACGAGCATTTGCCCGTGGGTATATTTCTAGTACCAATCGTTCAAGCCTATTACCAGCATCAGAGAATATGTTAAGATAATTTACAATATCATTTAATGTAGGTGTTATTGTAGTTGGGCTTTGAAAATACCGTCTAATATTATCAACCTCTCGCTGAATTCTATGATTCTGAATCATAGCTTGATTTTCAGATAAAGATAATCTGGGCGATTCTGGTTGTTGAGCCATATTGCAAAGCAATGATTCTTCGAATCTATCTATATTATCATTGCCATTTTTATATAAAATAAGTATTTTTATTTTTTCATTAAGCTTGTCTATTTCATCTTGAAAATTTACTAACTGTTTTTCTAAAAAATCTATATAATTCTCTTGGCTTTTAGAATCTTGAAGTGCTTTTTCTAACCGTTCTTTGAGATTAGAAATTTCTTGTCACAATAGATCCAAATCCCCATCTCGAATCAAAATTTCTTTTTCAGGATATTTAATATAATCTTCTTTTAAGGCTAGATCCTGCTATAATTTACAAAATCGATTTTTTATTATCTGCAAACTAGCTTCGAATTTTTTGATTGTTTCACTAGGTGGAGACACTATTGTATCTAATGGCATTGTACAAGCCTATAATATATCGATACTTCTGGAAACTTTGTCAAATAATAATTTATTGATATAGTAAAATGCATTAAAAATGAACCAACCTAGTATTACTATAGATCCTGATGAGGAAGTAGATCTTGTTTTGCTGGTTATTATTCTATCAATCAACAGGGTATCATTCCAACTCCCAAAAATTATAGAAAGATCTTAAAGCAGAGGGATATCAATTTCTATATAAAAAAGTATATGAGTAGCTTACAAACCAGAATGAATAGCAAAAACATGCCCCACCACCAAAAGATACTCCACGAGTTAGTTATAGTAAAATCACTCGTCCGAATTGTGTACATCAGTGCGATCTCTTATTTCTTACGCATGATCATTATAAAGGTAAAAAATGGATAGCAGTGCTTAATATAATAGATGTGGGTAGCCGGTTTAAAGCTTCAGTCCCACTTACATCAAAAAAATTTAGTGAGGTTGCCAAAGCATTCAGGAAAATTTATAATAACCCTAATAACTCCCTTATCTATTCTCAATTGTTACAATGTGATAGTGGGACGGAATTCAAAAAATTGGTAAGCCAGCTAATAGAAGCGCATAATGTCACAATCTGAGTAATTGGTGCTTATAGTCATCGTGGATTAGCTTTTGTAGAACGATTAAATAAGATGTTAGCAGAGATGCTTTATAAAATTCAGTATGCTGTCGAATCAATATCCAAAAATCCTAAATTAATAAGAGAGTGGGTCAAGTATTTACCAGAAGTAATAGATTATCTTAATAATTATCCGACACGTCTTATTCGAGCTCCAGGTTCATCAAAATAGAGTTTAGCTCCAGCAAAAGCTATCAAACTGGAACGAGTAGAATCTAGACCATCTACAAAGTATAAGCGTTCTGTTGGAAAGGATAAGAAAAATAAGTTAAAAAAGGGTGATAGTGTTCGCTATCTGCTTGCTAATGCAGAATAGGAAGATGGTATAGAGAATCAGAAAAGAGCCACGAATCTGACATTTTTACCTTCTTTGTATAAAATTCGAAAAATTGTTGTAACAAAGAATGAGCTAATTTTATATTATCTCAGAGATGATGACGATAAATATCCTCCAAAGTGGGGGTTTGTACGTGAAGAGCTCATGCACATAGATCTAGAAAAACTTTAGTATCCACCCCAGAGTATATTGGAAGAAAATACTCACTCCAAATTTATTAATTTCATCCGTGTAGTTAATAAAATGGCTAAAGCCGTTGCATATGCCGAAAAGTGTGGTGGAAAATGTCTTGGTAAAACTGATCATATAAATAGCCTAAACGTATATCTTTGGTCATGTAAAAATGGAAAGCATCAGTAGTATGCACCTTATAAGACCCAGAAGCGTAAATTTGAATGGTGCCCCCTATGTCCTCATTTTAAAAGGGAGCGATCTGCGAAATATATTTTCGAAGATCTGCTTGGTAAAAAATTTCCATCATATAAACTGTCATTTTTGAATGGGATGCAATTAGACGGGCACAATGAAGAATTAAAATTGGCATGGGAATTTAACGGGGTTCAACATTATTCTTAGAATTCAATGTTTCATAAACGAGAAGAAATAGATTTAGATTCACAGAGGAAGCGTGATCAAAAAAAGCGGGATATATGCAAAGAGCGAGGTATAGATCTTATTTGTATCCCATTTGATTGTGATTTATTTCCCTATATAAAAAGCAAATTACAAGAGAGAGGTTATTTATCGTATAAAGAATAAACTCATAAGATCATTATTTTTCGATATAGATACTTTATATCTGCAAAGCAATAATTTAGCATTAATTACCTTGATCAATATGAAAATAGAGAAGCTAGACCCTGTTGAAAGAATAGTTTTAAACATCGATGAATATAATAATCCGGAAAGGTTTAACTCATTAAATAGTACACCCCAATGGCCTTTTAACTTATTAATTAGTGGGCGAACAAGATCAGGAAAAACTAATAAAGTTATCAACCTTTTACTTGGGAACAAGATGTATCGTTTGTTTAATGAAAAAAAAGGTGGAACAAGATACATTAAAAATGATGATTTGGTTTTGATCAGACATCATATTAATGAGCCGAAATACAAATATCTGAAACATTATTATAAAATAATTGCAAATAGTCCTAAACCATATCGTGAAGCTATTACGTTCCGAGCAATGAAGCCTGATAAAATGCCAAAAATTAATGATTTCTCTTCTAAAAGAGGAACAGTAGTTGTATTCGAAGATTTATATACTGAGCCTAAAAAAATACAAGATAGAATTGCTCCGTATTTTAGTGAAGGACGCTATGCTAATATCAGTTCAATATATATAACACAAAGCTTTTTTGACTATCCCAAACTAATAAGAAAAAATCTCGATTATATTGTTCTCTTCAATGGTAGTGATACCTATGATGAGCTAGTTAACATTGCCCGACAATATACAAAAAAATGGCGCAATATTGTTGATATACTTGATAAAAATTTACAAGGTCGAGAATTTATTGTTATTGATTTAACTAGAGCAAAAGAGGACCCTCTATATCTTCGTAAAGGTTGAGACCAAGTCCTGAAATTAGATAAATAGAGTATAAGTTATTAATACATGTCATGCCTTTTTCATACCAAAAGTTATCAGTTTGAGGTCATACTTAAAAACATGTTTCATATCATATCCAGGACGGATATTGCTAAGTTTAGGTACTCTTTTATTATAAATATCATCTATTATTATTTTAACCATATCACCAGGCATATTTAGTAAATTATATTATTTTTGTCGATTTATAGTAATTTATAGCGATTTGTAGCAGTTTGTAACAAGTATACTATAATAAATATTGAATTCATTTTTATTCGATTATAGGAATATCAGGAATTTATATAAGGTCAGTAAAAAACCAAGTTATGCATTTTTAGTGGTCATCATTAAATCTTGTATTTTGCCAGTAAACCTTTTTTCATGGGCTCAAGGTCTTAAATAAATCGATATATATATAAATATTGGGTTTGAAAAATGATTAAAAATAATTTATAATATAGCAATTATGCTTACTGAGATAGCTTCGTCTTGAATTTTTAACCTTTCATGATCGTGAGCCCGACTTTGAGGTTTTGGATCATTTTTTATTCTGCTTAGTGCATTTTTTTGATGCCCCGAGTTTATTATTATTCATGTGAACGTTAATTTTGCTATCTGAATTATCCGGATCTGTATTGCAAAATAAAGTTTCGAATTTTCTATTTTATTTGATTGACGTTGCATAAATAAAAAAAACAACACTATGATGGATGCCTGCAATAACAGGAAGATTACCGTAGACTAAAATGTTCGATCTAAAAGCAATAGCCTGACCCTCTCTTGCATGTATTATTAACTTTAACTCGGGAAACATCAATTGCCCACCTTTGAATATTCCAAGTGGGCACACCACACAAAGCATATTTCAGTGGTTTTTTAAATTATGATGAAATTGACTAATAATATTGAAGTTGATCGTGATTGTTGAAAAAGTACTGAAAGACTTAGGAACATTTGGGCCAAGATCGAGCTTTGCCATTTTTGTATAAAGAGCCAGATAAGTTTCCTGTAAATAACTATTAACCGCATTAGATAGTGGTTGAAGCCCACTAATCAGCTCTCGAACATATTTTTGATGTTCTGAGCAATGGTTTGATGCTGTGTTTGCAGTTGTATAGGGCTTATTGTTATTGCCTGTGAAGGCTCCAAAATGCTCCACCAACTCCTTCTTAAATTCTTTAGATTTATGCAATTTATTATCTTTATTAAGGTTATAGCTATAATATTTATCTACAACCGCTATTGTATCTTCTTCACCTGTAGGTTTAACTAGATCGAAAAAGTCCACTACTACCTTGTCGAAAGAATTCCTAAAACACTGTAGATTGAAAACATGGTAGTAGCTCTCGAATTCCTCACCTGTAGCCACATCCCTTGTAGTTTTTTCTGCTATATTGAGTTTATAATTTGAGGGTCGCTCAAATGCTTCTGAGATATTGTACACTTTCTGCATTTTTTTCTGGGCTTCTCAATGTGCATGGTTTACTTTTGACCAAAGACGATGACAGTGATGATGGAAGCATTTATTAAAATCCGGAATCTTTAGAAAATATGCCCACAACCCAAACTCTTTCCAAACCGCTGATGATAAATTTAAAGAACTGTTATTACTAAAGATTTCAGACTCTAGTAAAGCCATGTATTGAGTTGGTATTTCAAAATCATTAGTAGGTATTGGTTGAATTGTTTGGGGGGCAAAGAGTTAGTTATATTGGTATTTGGACCCATTGCATCTATTACTAATAAATCATTTTACGATAGTCTTCGCTGTTCTTTTTTTTCTAAGAACTTTTTGATAAAAGTAAATTCTGGATCAGACAATGTATAAGGTTGTGAAACTTTGGTCGATTTAAGATCTTCAGAGAAAAAGTCTTCTGATATCCATCAAGTTCGAATATATTTATGAGTTTCACTTTTTGTAGAACAACGGGTCTCTGATTGAGTTTTGTACTGGTGAATATATATTCAAAAAATTAATAAATAGTATTCCGTATAACTTCTTATGAAGTTGGATAATAAAATTTTGAGGTGGATACATTTGATCTATTTTTCATCTCATAGCTCAGCGTTAAACAGGAAGCTCATTCGGTCTTCCTCTCCTCGCTAATAAGACAATCGTGATTTAATGATCGCGCCCTCAATAACAATAGAACTAGGGAGAGAATACTTAGATCTTAGGCCTGCCTTGAAAGGTAAAAAGTACCCCTAAGAAGACTATACTATAAATAATAGGGGTTTACTTGTATCAAAATTAATTAACTTACTTTCAGAGGATTGTAGAAAATATTATCTCTTTCATCGGCCAGGTTAATATTGGATGTGGAATTAGTATTATCTTCAATGACAAAAATATCAAGGTTTTCAAATTTGGCTTTTTTTATAGCACGAAGGTCTTTTTTACGTAGATTTCTTTTAGAGGCCTTCGATAATGCGACAGATTTATTTTGGGACGACATAGTGCTTATACAGCAGGTAAGTAATTTTTTAAAGAAATTTTTTAAATATTTTAAGAAAAAAAAAGCAAAATTGGAATGGAACTTCATATTAAAGGAGGCCCTATTTATTGGCTCTATTCATTAGAGATTGCAATTTATTTTTATGCATTTCAATACATAGCAATTTGCCACGAAGCAATATGTAATATAAATGACTCGGCATTGCAATAATTTAAGTCAACTAATATTTTTACATAGCACGATAATAATTAAATCGTTTACTAAATTAGGCACCACAATTATTGGATATGGCAAATCAACAATCGCACATTTCTATATTCGGATTAGATTATTAATAACTTGTTGAAAGACGTATTTAGGCACGCTATTGCTATATTTAAGCCGGATCTACAAATTTAGAATAACCGTTACTTATACATTATTACAAAGTGCAGAAGTGTAATGCTTTTTATCACATGATTTATTCTCTACGATAAAGAATACATATTTCGGATGTAATGTTAAATCAGGTTAATAATCATTATTTTCATTTGAGATCACCCAATCCGAGATAAGCAAATCCGAGATGTGCGTAGATACCCTATATCTAGATCCATACTTATAGACTATGTTGTTATTATATTAACTCATAATTAAGATGCAATAGGTGCAATGAAGGTACGATGAAGGTACGATGAAGGTGCGTTGAAGGTATGATGATTTTTTTTTTCTTATAAAAACGTATGGAAATATCATATCGTAAGTGTATCTTAGTTGGGTATCCGTCGAAATTAAATTTTTGTGATGTAGACCGATGATCAATTACGCTTATTGATTGATGAAAGAAAAAATCGAAATGCGGATTATTATAACATTTCCGGTAGTAGTAGGGTAGACTTTTGGAATAGTATAGCAAACACAATCAACGAACGATTTGGGACCACCTATACAGGACACCAATGTAATAATAGATTTTAGAATCTTGTTAGAGATTACAATGTAGGCGTTAAACTCTATATACTATTTTAACTATAACATTCTATATGATAGTATTTCAAATATACTTTTATATTGGCTGTGTTGCCTTGCTAAAACTTTTTTAGTCGATGTGTTTATATATAGCTGAGAGCAAAACCAGAAAGAGGAGCAGAGCAGGTGAACGATATTTTGAAGAATTTAATTCTCATTTTTGGGAGAGACCTGGTAAGTTCACCTATGATACAATCTATCACCGTAGTAGTAAATATATAGATAACTCATGAAATTGCCTTGTATATGAGAATATAGAAACTCTATTCGACATATTGCATAATGCAAACACATCCACCAGAAGACGTCGCCGTAACCGTACCCCACCACTAACTTACGAAGTGCCATCAATTCTAAGTACTAGTTGCCATGAATCCACCACCAATCAAAGGAATCGATCCGCATCACCTATCCGGAGAGTTCCTAGTAGAAGGGATGATAATAGTAATCGAGATAATGTAAATAGTGCCATTGGACATAGCTTAGCTAATGTAAATGATGTGTGTGGAGATTCGGGTAATAACATAAATAATACAAGTGGAAATTTAAGTAATGTGACTTACTCATCTTCATCTGAGTTGATAAATATTACCTCGGCCCTTAATTTATCTGCATCACAAAATGACAGCGATTTAAATATACCCGATATAGGGGGGGCCACTGGAATCTATAAATAAGGAAAGTTAAATTCACGGCTGTTAAATCAAATTAAAATAAATCAAAAAAATTCGTCAGAAAATAAAGCATTTATTATGTCATACGATCACATGACTTAACAGTCCCATGGGTCTGCACATAAATTCTGTATCCCTGTGTTTAATATTTTATATTTTTATAATACTGTAATAACGATTATCAGTTCGACCGGCTTTAATAATCAATGATCTGCATTAAATTTTATGCGGTATCACTCTCCTGCAGAATCATTTCTCATAGTCGATTTTTTATTAACGAATATTATGAATAATGACTAGACCCTTTTCCTTACTTTATACAATTTTGTGATAAGAATGAGACTCTGTGAAGCAGGACACTTCGTGTCTAAAAAGGCTATAAGGGTAATACGTATAATGTTCTTAATCAGTAGTTTTGTCAAAATTCATATGTTACAGGGATTTGAAATTTCACAGTTCGTCAAGATCGTTGACTTTTTTACTTCGCAGAAGAGATCGTCAAATCTAAGGGGTTAATTTTACCAGAAAAAACAATAAAATAGATCTGGTGTTAGAAGTTATTACTGAGCGGAGTTTCTTTGTTAAGTGTGATCTGACATTGTGTTAGAGTAACGTAATTACTAATCATATAATTTTTTTTATAGCAAGTTTTTTTAGATCTAGTGAATGGACGATATAAAATAGCATGTTTCCACCCGTAAGTTAAGTTAGCAATAACGTTATTTTGCTTATATATTTTTTACTTGATTTACTTGCCAAATTTTTTAAGTAATTTGCTACATATTAGCTGATATAATTTCATTTAACAAAGACTATAAAGATGATTTTTTACTTACTATGTTTTTTGTATTTAGGAATGAAAAATGAGCACTAACAATAACACCATCTCCAAGACTAACGAACCCACAAACCCAACCCTAAGACTAATGAATATATTTATCTTAATTGTCTCATCACACTCTGCTTACTGTATCATTTTTTTAAAATCAAAGTTTCTAATGGGAGTGATGTTGAATCATTAAAAACTCAAGTTCAAGCCTGTTTGTCTCTATTACCATCTAGTGCAATTAGCACACCTCGCCGGTTTCTTATATTTCGCCCCCAAGGAGGATATGTGAATATGCATCCTCATACTAATCTTTATATTCTTTTTAGTAATAATCCTAATCAAAATATTATTCATGTACTTGTAGAACAATTACCAGGATCAGAAATACAAATTATTTAGATTTTTTTTTATTTGTATTCGTACTTATAATAGCGATATATATTTTTTATGTGTATATTGTCATTCCGGCAAAAAAATATTAAATAAAGAAGAGGTCCGCTGGGCTCCTAATCATCTTTTATTTTTACGTGATCGTGAAAATAAGTATTGGTCACTATTTATACTGTTATTTCGATGTTTAGATGCAAAAGCATCCTCTTTTCAAGAGACGAATATCTAACTTATGTTACGCTGAAATAAAAATTTTATTATTTGTGCTTGAATGGGTATGATATCCGTTGTCACAGTGGCACAATAAGACAACTCTATTTTATTGGTTAAGGTATGACATCAATGTCACAGTCAATTGCATAAATTATACGGCCTGGGATAAATTTAAAATCGTTGTATATCTGAAAATTAGGAACTGGATTATGTATATATCCTAGGCGGTTACTGGTAAGATAATAGGACTCATCATTGGTGAGCTTTTTCTTTCGTATCTTCTGTCACGATAATAATAGCCTCTATCGCATCCACCATATTCATCATATCTATCGTACCCATTATATCCGTCATCATCCGATTCATCTAGCCTCTCTTCTTCAGAATCATTGTCGTGGCTACAATCACTATCATCGACTATCTGAACTTCATTAGTCCCTTTCTCTGACTGAAGTGTGGGATTATCAAAATACGCCTCATCATCATAATATACCTCATCATAGTCATCATGATTCTCTACCTCAGCTGGAGTGATTTGAGGCGTGAATGATGAATTACCTAAAGAATTAGAGCCATGTGTAATAGGAATAGGTGTGATTAATTCGCTTACCTTAGCTGAATTTTGGCAGGAACCCCAGCTGAAATTTCAGGAGTTGGTGACTCGTCTACTTGCTTGGGAAAACTATCTATAATTTCTTTAATTTTGTCATTAGTTAACTCTGAAATAGAATTCGCACTATAAGTTGTGATATATTTAATTTTATCTATACCTAAATTTTCAAATAATTTGTATATTTTTACGGCTTTCTGAGTTTTCCCTTGCAAGTATTTACGTGTGATTTCTGGGAGTTGTAAACTTGTTTCTTCAGATCTCTTTTTACGGAGAATAGAAAGATTCTCTAACATTTTATTATAGATAATTCCTTTCACTTTTTTCTCACCAATTTTGTTACCTTTGGTAACTTCGTTAACTTGAGTTATAAATTTTTTTCCATAGTAGCACCAGCACAATATTTCTTCCTGATTCACATGAATTGCACCATATTCAGCATCAGTCGCTTTATCGAATAATTGAGCTAAAGTAAGCAGTGGTACTGTAGAAGAAATTTGGCTTTGTTGTGATAATATATCATTAGAAGAACTAAGAATACATTTTTGAGACTATGCATCATTTTGAATACCATCAGATATCATCTAAGAAATATTTTTCGCACCTTTTTTCCTATTACTATTTTTCAGCAGGGGCGCCCCAGCCAAAATTTCAGTCACGGGATTTGATACCTCCAGTATCTTTTCAGAAGTAGAGCACTCAGTATCAGATTCTTGATCTTGGTTAAGAGATGCTTGCTTTGCTTTGCTAAGTTTCTTCTCCTTATTGCGTTTCCTTATCCCATCACTAACGCTTTTCTTATGTGCCTTGTCCAAGAATTTATCCATTTCTTTTTCCTCTGGTGATTTAGAGTTGGCAGGTACCATTATCACCTCCGGTACTGCACCATTTGCTCCACTGAGCTTGACAGCTAACACGGATATCTCCTCTGGTATCGGTTCTTTGGGTAATGAAGTATTTATTTCCTTATCATAATGCGTTACCATAGGTAACTGATCTGTAATCGAATTGAAGTTAGATGAACTGTTATTAGGAGAATTGGTTACCTTAGTAACGTTATCATTTTGCAACTGCCTCTGTTCCACTTTCATGATTCTATCTCTAAACTCATCATTCTCAGATTCCAACTCCTCGATTCTTGCCTTGAGTTTGGCATTCTCAGCATCACGCATCTTATTCTCTTCCACAGACTGTCTTAGAAGCCCGGCAATCCTGGCCTTAAGTTCAGTTCTCTCAGCCTCAAGTTCAGCGATCTTATCACTAAAAGCAACGATCTCAGCATTCTTATCCTTAAGCTTGTCATTCTCGACCTTAATTTCAGCAAACTTCTTCCTAAGCTCAGTAATCTCAACTAAGAGCTTGGCATTTAATTCTCTTAATGAATCGTTAGATTGAGCGTTTGACATGTTTGATAAATTATATACAAGAACAGAAATATTCAGAAGCTCGTTAATATACTGTATATAGAAACAGTTAAGTAAAAAATTGAGCTATGTCGGCTGATCGTGACAAATTTATCCTGGTTTTTTTACCAAGAAAAAATTTTATTAATTTTTGCCTATCTGCTATCGCTATGAAATTTGTCACATTTAAAAAATACATGATAAGAATATACTAATGCTAATAAATTGCATACTAGCTATTATAAGATTAAAAAATAATAAGCGCAACGGTTCTCTTATTTGTTATTAGCCTTAATAATATTCAAGATCGTCATTGTCCTTCTCATTTATTACATGAAATAAATACTAGCTACTATTTTTTCATCTCTTCAATTGCAGTTAATACTTGAGATTTTTGAGATTTGCTCTTTGGTGTCCACCATGGTTTATGGATGAACACTGATTTGTATGAATTGTGTCGTAATGATCTAACGCCATCAACTTTGAAAATATCTTCAAGTAAGTTCCGACTATGGTTTAACTCAGCAAGTATTTCGTTGACTTCTTTATACATTTCCTGTATAAATTATTAAATATTACGTCATTTTCTTTGATGTCAAAATAGTAAAAAAAATCATATGGGGATGGTTGGTTATGCGCATTTCAATCAACCAACTTATAGTGCTTACCATTATATGCTTAAAAGATATTATCACCGATTTTAATTTTCTAATGTGATTCAATCTTGTTGGTATCTCAAATATTGGTCCCGGATAAACGACATAGAAACCATTTACCAAGTCTTCTACCAATAGTTGTCCAAAGACACCTGCAATTTGTAAATATGGAACCTTGATAATACCCGTTTGTGCGTCAGTTAAATCTCTGCTCAACAGGCCATTTAAGATGGATTGGTTTATCCTAGCTGAGCGACAACGATCTTCGATTGCTTTAGTTGGAGTTGCTTGAGCGGAAAACTCCCATTCACCAAGATCTATTCCCGTATGACTTAAAAATCGGACATCACATTTCCTACCTCTTTCATAATTAGCGGACTGGCTTAAAGGACAAAAAGACTCTCCCCTTATGAACAAAAATATTACGCTTGCAAAGATCAAAAAGATATTATTTATTTACCATTTACAATGTATTTCAGTTCCATTCTGCAGTCCATTGACAATGTAAGAACATGTTTTTACAATAACATCAATTTCGGTGTGATGCTCACCGCCACAATATAAAAGATCATTTCCATCTTTAACATTGTAGAGACTACATGTGCAATTAAAAAAGATAATAATGACAAGTACAGACGATAAAATGAATATAAGAAAATACTCACAAATCACCATATATTTTACTTATTTTGTAAAAACACGTATTGACTGATGCATCTGCATGCTGATTAAGACAATATTTATATGCCCCATTAGCATCGCCTTCCTTTATCATCTATGTACCAGTAAAAAAATAAATTTAAATGTGTAAGATAAGATTAAATACATTCATATTGTATACTTACTTTTTCCACCTTTGCAATGAACTCATTAATGTCTTTTGTCAATTCGGGAACTTTGAGAATTTCTTCATGATCTTTCATCATATCCTGACGTTCAGTTTCAGTAAACCATACTCGCATATGAGCTGAAAGATCAATAACTCTTGATACTCCATATCTTAAAGTTGCTTTCTCTTCTGCAGTCAGCTTCTTTTTATTTTTTAACATTTCAGTATGTTGAGATAAATTTTTAGCAAAAATGTCGTTAACAAGTTTTCCCGAGGACAAATTCCAATTCTGTATATTAGTTGGCAGGGAAGAACAAAGAACATTATCCAAGGTAGGAATATCTTCGTCATTATCATTTTCTACCATTAATGGATTATCATCCTCATCGTCATATAACGAAATGAAATCTGGTGCTGGTGGTGGTTCTTGTAGTATTGTACCATTGGGAAGGATGTTGGGAAAGATATTTCCAGAATTACTCTTCTCCTAATCACAAAGGTTAGAATAAGTGTCTCACTATGATGATAATTACTGGTCATTATGGACTTACTTTTGAGCGAATCCAGCTTTCTGGTGGACTTGCATGCTTGATAGTAAATTTTCAGAAGATAATGATAAAGGCAAATGAATAATTTGAGGAGAAAAGCGGAATGACAACTAAAATTAAGTTATGTCCCAACCTTATTTGGGGGAGTTGACGGAGTTGACAGAGTTGATTCCTCATTTGGATATTTTCGCTTACTTCCAGTTATTGGTTTATCCTTCTGATTCTCGTTCAAGACAGTATTGGCCTTATTTCCTGGTGTTGTAAGAGAAGTATTGGGTGGTGGTGTTGTGAGAAAAGTATCGAGTGGTGGTGTTTTGAAAGAAGTATCGGATGGTGGTATTGTAAGAACACTAGGAGAGTCAAGGGCCAACATATAATCTAATTTTGCCTTGTCTGCGATCACATGAGCTTCATTCCCTGACACATAACGATCAACAATAAACTGGGTCTGCCAACAAAAGGTCGCATGGTTATTGTGAAGATTGAAACTTAGTATATATGTGTCGAACATACCTTGGCTTGCTCCAACTTCTTTTTCAACAAACGTTCATCTAAGTCAACTTTTTCGTTTTCAACAATATTCCAGAATAATTTAACTTCCTCCCACTGCGTTTGGCGCTTGAGAAAATAAAATGATTGAGTTTAGAAACAAAAAAAATGAGGCTTCAGGAGCTGACAGATTATTAGGGACTGCAAACGAACAACGTTCTTGATAAAGAGACCGCGTCTCTAGTCTTCATGCAGACTTAAAATGGAACCCACCGGGGAGCCCCCATAACTAGCCTGACCGCGTCTGACCGCTTAGGTGGTTGTTTCGACATCGTCCAATTCCATCTCTATCCAGACCTTTCTCTTTAATACAGAATTTTGAAGCACTTACTTTAATCATTTCATTTTCTTTGAGAGCTGAAGCGACTTCTTTCCATTTTTTATCAGTTGCTGTTTCCGCAATGTACAATACAAACTTAAATATTTCAGCATGCTCAACACTCTTCTTGTACGTGAAGTCATCTTTCATACGACGGAATTTGAGGATCGAAACAAGGTTAAATTGATCAGGGCTCAAAGCAAATTCCCATCCTTCAAACTGAAGTGATAAATTTTGAATCTTAAGACGAGAAAAAGGAATAGAAATTAAAAACTAAGGCGACTATAGTATGACCATGTATCACGTTATTGTTGAAAAGTTCACCTTTTTTTCGAGCATTACAGTAATGTTTTTTTGGCGAAAATATTGGATAAATGTTAAAATGTTGAGTGTAAAGGTATCTATAAATCAGACGCGTGCCTAGCTTATGATCACGCGCTATAAATAGGATCTACAACTGAGTTGCAAAAGTCACGTTTTGCTTCTCGATAATTGTCAAGCCTCCAAAAATTTGATGCAAATGCCTGAAGTGGACGAAACTTTATTAATGATTAGAAAGCGAATGAAATGTATGAAGGGAGGGGATACACGGATTCCATATGAGTCCCAGTATTAATTTATTTCGTAGTTTCATGAATTAGGCAGGAGACCCCAAAAGTGCGGGTCTCTTGATAAGAGCTACAACCACTGCATAATTTTCTAGAAAATGGTTGAATCGTCTAGCTCCTACATATAGCTTTATTATTGTAAAAATTTCTTAAACCGAATTATATAACAAAGCAATATACTACTGGCTATTAATATGGGGCGATTTATTGTTATTTAACATTAATTATTCGAGAATTTTCACATTCACATCGCTTATATATTCCATCCGCTACTTTTTTACAGGTCTTACAATATAGGTGTGAATGATGATTACATTCGTCACAAACCTTACACCTGTGCTTCCAGCCTCTAAAGATGTGCCACTTTTCGATATAATTTCGGCTTTTTTTATTTGTATATGTATTGTTATGATTTTTTATCATTGTTGTATT